>JARYHS010008097.1:0-25001 GCA_031002005.1 Vandiemenella viatica
CTACATCGCGCTAAAATGACATGCCACGGAGTGTGGTTATGCTTAGATGACTTGAAACATATTGGACGGTATCTACATCAAGCTAAAATGGCACACCGCGGAGCATGTTTATGCTCAAAAACTAATTCTGGAAGACTGGGTGCAGAAGAATCTGGGCTGCTATATATAGAAAAACCCTTGGGAATACAAAGACTTCCTGGTCCCCACCAAAGTCGTCTGATAAACTGATCAAATATCGGATCTCATGCGTGTAACTTGCATTATCCTTTGGACCTTGAAGACTTAAAATATTCCTATCGTTCTGAAATTTTGACGGTAGCTAGATCATCTAAAAAGTGTTAATTATGATCCTTATAAAAAATTTCGTAGCTTCAATAGTTTGGCTCTAAAAAAAATATTTCCTGAGATTCCAAGACTTGTTGAATACCTTGATAATACCGCAGCTATGAAGCTGAAATAACTTTTATTTTACTTCTCATTGACTGCTCTTTCTTCTAATACCAAAAGCTCCCTGTTTACTATTTTCAATAGGATGAAATAAAATTCATCAACAAAAATAGAATATAACTATTTAATATATCCTAAGCTATTAAAGCTATCGATCTAAAAGTAGCTTTACGTATTTCAAAATGCCTACTGAGTGGTTTTGAAGTTGCTACGTGCTTTCTCTGATTATTATTAAATTTTGTAATATCGCTCCAGATGAATGCTTAAGGATGATTCAACAGAGAATACTGTCTTGTTCAGATACTTTCTTAAAACTCTGATTTCTAGTTTGAATTAACTTAGCAACTGACTTTAAAAATGATATGCAATGGTATTCAATTTAACTTGCTGTTCTGTGTACAAATTTTGGTACTTAGTTACAAAATTTTAAGTTACCTCACAACTAGATGTAAGGCAAAGAAAGAACAGTTGACCTACTCTTCGTCAATGGTTTGTCCACATCCAACTGGTAAACTTCTTTTGCCATTCATGAAATATGGCTTCTGTGATTTTCAGCTTCTCCCGCATTTGGTGCATAACTGAAACAAAATACTAGTTACATAAGAACAAAGTTTCTCTCAGCATTGAGAATATATGAAATGCTCTCAGGTAACTAGCCGAGTTAGGGAAGTGTTACTATCACATGATAATTCGGCGATCACATTCACTGTCGCCATTTACTGGTGTGATAGTAACACTTCCTTAACTCGAAGAGTTACCCAAGAGCCTTTCATATACAAAATACTAATTTTTAAAATGTAGATGGCAGTATTTGTACCTACAGTTATATTTTTGCTCAGTATGGAAGGAAATGGGTGGGAGTGGCAGGTACATCTGTCTGCAGCTTTTCCTCCTTTAAAAGTTTGCAGTGTAAGGAATATTGTCTTCATTGTATCAATTCTGTAAATTCAATACATTCAGATGAAGCAACCTTTCATAGAATTTTATCTTCATAAATCTTTTTAATTTTTAATCTAAATGCTTTACATTTTTCTAAATTTCACATAAATTTTTTTTGTTTCTTTACCAGGCAAAGGAAAGCATACAAAGCAGCATCAGAGGAGCGTAAAAGTATTCTTCTGAAACATATGAATGCTATTAGATCCAGCTGCAATAAGAAAAAAGATGTTCATGTAGAAAAGGTTTGTATGTTTTGAAATTTATTTTGTTTGATGAATCTCTGAAATTTCATCTTGGTGTTCATTCTGCTGGCACTGACAAGTTTCCATTGCAAATACTGTGGGGATTTATATTCTTTATTGTACAAACTATAGAAAAGTGACACCTCTGACACCCGTATTTGAGATTAAAGATGAAAGTTGTGATGGCAAAGTGTTTGTTGGAAAGCAGTCACAGACCGACCATATGGAATGTGACAGTGCGTTAGTATCTGGTAGAGAATAACAAAGATAGCAGGAAATTAGGCTTTGTGGGAATAAAATAATAAATTGACGGATTTAATGTGGGTAGTAGTTGTAAACTAATGTTAACACTGTTGCAGGTCTATGGGAATGTCTGTATGTTATTTGTTGGTTAAGATCATACAAGAACTAGCATTGTTAGGCATCAAAATGATTGTAGACATTTGCATATGTCCTGAAATGTAACCCCAATGTTCATGTTGATTCAATTTGAATTAAATCAAAACAGCCTGAATATTGTAATGTTAAGAATATGTAGAACAAATATGTCATTCAGATAGGTAGTTAAAGTTGATCTTTATAAAACGTAAGCAGTACACTTGTAAAGAATTCTATTCTAATGGTTCATACATTAAAAAATAATATTAATGGGCCTCAATATGTGGTGTTTTACTTTACTTTTCTTTTAGGCAGTCTCAGAAATATCATCATTGAACAAGACTTCTGAGAATGACAAGACTGAAACCATTCGTTCGGATCGTTCAAATCCCTCTGCAGCACAAACTAGTAATTCAGCAACGTCACAAACTGAGGTTTCCTCAAGTGTGCCCACTGAAATGACTCGACGATCAAGCCGAAGTACTATATTGACAAGTGAAGGTAGTTCTGTGCATGGATTAGACGCCTCCAAACCAGAATTGAAGAATGCATCTGTTTGTTCTAATGTTTGTAAGGCAGAGGCATCTGCACAGACTAGCTCATCAGAGGGAAGGCATAGACTTCTGCCAAACAAGAGGTGAATAAATTTTGTTATATCTAATTCACTTACATTTTTATTCCTGTAGTATATAAAATTAAGGCTCCTTTATGTTTTATCATATTGTGACCCTAAATAAAGTGATGTCAACAACAATATTTTTCCCAAAATAATCAAGAATCTATCCTAACATTTATTGCATAGTAACAAATCTATTCATATAAAAGGCAATGTCTGTATGTGTGTCCACTATAGACTAAAAAACTACTGAAGCGATTTTCATGGATTTTTTTTATGTTTTGCATTTAAAACTATTGGAATCCTTGGCTGATCAGTAGAAAGAACCCTTGCTCAATTCTAAGAAGAACTGGTTGAATGTGTAGGTCCAATGGGACAGTATAAACATTTCTTATTCCAATTGCAAGTATACATACACAAAATATCGCATTGGCAATCACATCATCTGGGATTGTGCCGACACTTTTGGATGGTTGTTGAACAGAAAATTCAGCATCTTAATTGCCATTGAATTACAAAACACTGAAATACCAACCTGCAACATTCCAAAAGCATCAAGAATGAGTATTCTAGCAATACAAAGTAATAATATCAGATGAATGCACAATGGCACATAAAAAAATCATTGGATTGAACATTGCGAGATTTATGTGAATATGAATGGCCATTCAGTGGTGCTCTAATATTATTAGCAGGTTATTTTTGAAAGACATTACCTGTTATTTCATGTTAAACATCTACTAAAAGCCTATTTAAAAGCATCATATTAGTGGAGACATGTTAATAAATTTTCATTGATGACAAACGGGTGTTAAATTACAAAACAAGATTTCTTCAGAACAGTTTACAATAAAATTACTACGTTACCATGTAGGAAAACTGAGGAATTTTTTTCTATATATGCTGAATGGAATCACCAAAAACATTGTATATCCAAGAGCATTTCAATGATCTTAATGAAACAGTAATTAAAATTTTTCTCTTTAAAAGCGTAGGCATAATAATGATAAGTAAATATCTGATTTCAATTAAATACAAAATAAAAACTTTGAAATGTGTTCATTTAATGTATATGTGTATTCAAATCCAGCATTGCCGGGTCAGTTCCTCTATAGTGTGTATCAGTCTACTCCAGCATTATACTACTATCATTTACTTAAGTTTTATTGCTTCTCTTTTTGTCTGTTGACCAACACATTTGTTTTAATTTATTTATTTCGTATGGCAGAAATACAAAAACAGTAACTATTAAATTACAATAACGATAACTATTACTACAGACTGATGTCCAACGATTGCAGCCATTCAATTCCTTCTGTGGTTGCTTCATGAATATGATGCACTGTACCACTGAATCTCCTAAGAGGGCATTCCATGACGATGTGATGAATGGTTTGCTTGTAGTTACCGCAGTCACAAGAAGGATTCTCTATCATTCCCCACTTGTACATCCAGTAGTTACATCCGCCATGGCCTTTTGTCAATCGGTTCAGTGCCTTCCAGGTTTTCCTAGGAAGGTTGAATCCAGGAAGCTGTCTTTTAGAGTCTTGGATTAGCTCATGTTTGTGCGGAGTTGGAATTTGTCCAATCAGCGCACTATGCTTTGCCTTTGTTGAAATTATTTTGAACCAGCTCTTGACCAAACTTCCATATTGAATATCTAGATTTTAGTCTATTTGGAGCTTCGTGTGGTCAGTCCTGATGAATTCGAAGATGTGGATATCTTAAGCATTTCTGCCATTCCTTTTTTTAAAGCCGCTTGTCTTCGAAAACTTGGTGGGGCGATGTTACAGAGTACAGGCAGCCAGTCTTTAGGTGTAGATTTGACAGTTCCAGATATTGTTTTCATTGTGTCATTTAGTTGAACAATTATCTTTTTTGTGTGACCGCAATTTAGCCATACTGGACTGCAGTACTCAGCAGTTGAGTATACCAGAGCAAGAGCTGATGTTCTGAGAGCTGCGGTATGTGCTCCCCAACCCATTCCTGAAAGTTTGTAAAAGATGTTATTTCAAGTTTTTACTTTTGCCGCTGTTTTATGGATATGCTCCTTATGTCAATGACTGGTCAAGAACCACACCTAGCTATTTTGGATGAGGATTGTATTTCAGTAATTTGTCTCTGAATTTTATTTGAGGTCTGTAGTGGGCTTTTCTATTGTTTAGGTCAGCGGTCGGCAACCTATTAGCAGGCAAGGGCCACAAGCTGGTAGAACAAAGTAAAGGCAGGGCCGCACATACACAGTAAAAATACAAGAACTCAATTTTCAAATTTTATTAATACAAATGAAGAAAAGTTACGAAATTGATCTTACATACTAAATTCAGTGTGATGTTTGTGGTTGCATTTGACTAGCTATTTTTTGTATGTCATCTTTCATGTTAGAAGTTGAAATACGTAATATATCTCTCAAATGCTCATCTGTGAGATGAGAAGCGTATTTATTTTTTCGATAATTGATGATTGAAACAGTTTGCTCGCATAAATAAGTGCTTCCAAAAATTGAAATAAACTGCTGAGTAAACTTTTTCAATTCGACAAAACCAGACTGCAAGCTACCCTAAAATTTGACCAAATCATTCATCTCGTAAAGGCATTTTTTAGACTCTCATTGGATTGAAGTTCAATCACATTCATTTGTAAATTACTGGGTACATCCTGAACATCACATGAAAAAGGGTTAGCAAAAATCTTCAGTTTGTTTGAAATCTGTCACTGAATTGACCTTGTAACTCCATTAAAATGTCTTTCATTTTCTCACTATCCCAATTAAAATCAATGCCAGCTTCCCCGACAGCCTTTAGACAATTCAGAAAGTGATCTAACTTTTTTTCATCAATATGTTTTATTAAGAGCCGGTTTTTAGTTTGGAACGCATGTTACATCTGTATGCATATCAGATATTAGTTTGTTTTTCCCTTGAAGCTTGACATTTAGCATATTTAATTCATGAGTTAAATCTGTCAAAAATCCAAGATCTATTAACCATTGAGGGTCTCTTAGCTCTGGAACAGATTTACTTTTCTGATTCATAAAAGTGTTGATTTCTTTTCTGATATCGAAAAATCATTTTAGTACTGCACCTCTACTTAACCATCTTATTTCTGAATAATAAAGGGAATAAAGGATGATTTGCTTCCATTTCAGATAGAAACTCTCAAAATCGACGATGTGTCAACCCATTATTTCTGATACAGTTTACAGTGGATATCACAATGTCCATTACTTTCCTCCATGAAACGACTTTGGAACATATGCTTCATGGTGGATAATGCAATGAAAAAATAACATCCTATCTCTGCCAATTTTGTTTTAATTCTACACATCAGGCCCTTGTTTTGCCCACTCATGTTTCTACCTCCGTCAGTTGTTAGAGTTACCAAGGTAGTGATGGGTTAATTGGTGGTTAAGTCCAGGTGGGTGTCTCATATCCAGGATATTCTGGTACGCTAGTTCCCATCTCCGAAGTTCTGCTGCAGTGGTGCTGTCAGGGAAAACTCTGACTGCTCTCACAGTAAAACAGTCGTTGGGGTTGTTGGAATCATGGCTATTGGCATGTTCTGGTACTGGAAGGTACAGGTTGCGAGTGTGGACTGTTTGTCTGTGGCCATTCATTCTAACAGAGTTGTTGTGTGGTGAGGCCTATGTAAGAATTGGTGCAATAGCGGCAAGTTAGTTGGTATATAAGATGAGTGGTTGAACAGGTGGCATGTACAATAATGGGGAAAGTTTCTCCTGTGGTGGGATTGGAGTATGTAGTGGTGGGTGGAAGCATGCTGCAGGTTTTACAGCGGGGTCTATTACAAGGATAAGATCCATATGGTCTAACGGAGGGTATTTGTGGACTAAGATGTTCTTAAGATTAGGTGGTCTGCTAAAACATGCACGAGGGACATTGGGTAGAATTTTTGGTAGGAGAGTACGCATTTCCAGAAATGCGCGAAGGAAGTCATACACCTGTTGCAAGATATGATTGATGGACTCGGGGCCAGGAGAGAACTGAGTGACAAAGGCAGGGCTATGGTTGGTTTTTGTAGGAGACAAGTGAGAGTGGTTACGTGGAGGGTGGTTCATCGCGCGGGAGATCTGTTTATGTACAAGATCCCTGGGGTAACAATGGGAAACAAGGGCTTGGGACAGGTTTTGTGAGTATTGATGGAGAGAATGAGCATCAGAGCGACTTCCACGGATGGCAAGGCTGTATGGGAGGGAACGTTTGGTATGGAATGGATGGCAGCTATCAAAGTGTAGATAGATACTGCTGTAAATTAGTGGGTTTGATGTGGACTGCAGTATGAAGGACACCGTGCCTGAGCATGATGTCAACATCGAGGAATGTGATGTGTGAGCAGGAGTAAGTCCAGGTGAAATTGATGGAATTGTTGCTATTGTTAAGGGAGTGGAGGAATTCAAGGAGGTGGTTTTCGCTGTGGGTTCAGATCATAAATATGTCATCTATGTATCTGAACCACACAGTGGGTTTAAAGGGAGTGTTGTTCAGAAAACGTTCCTCCTTACGACAAAGGAATAAGTTGGCATAGGATGGGGCCATGCGGGTGCCCATGGCGGTACCGCGGATTTGGTGATATACTGCAGAATTAAAGGTAAAGAAATTTTTGGACAGAACTATATGGGCCAAGGTTGAAATGAAGTATGTACTAGGCAGGCTATGTGGAATGTTATTCCTGGTTCTTAGTTTTGCCGCAAAGTTGTTTAGATGTTTATTGTACGACAAGGTGCGATCCATTACGACTCCCAAATACTTGGAGAAGGGGTTATGTCGGAGGGGAGTGCCATCAAGAAGAACTTCAAGTGAGAGATTCGCCCGATTGTTAAGATGGAAGACGCTAGTTTCCGTCTTGCTGGAACTGGGTATGAGACGCCATTTCCTAAAATAGTTGCTCAGAGTTTTGAGGTCTGCAGTTAAGCTGTTTTCAATTTGCTGAACGTTATCAGATTGTTGTACTACTGCCAGATCGTCAGCGTAAGAGAACTGTCTGGATTCTATTTGAGGAATGTCAGAAATATAAACATTCAAAAGAAGTGGGGCAAGAACTGAGCCTTGAGGCAGACCATTATTCACTCTTCTTACTTTGCTTATCTTATTGTCTGAGACAACCTGGAAAGTTACTTTGGCACAAATAATTTAATACATCCAAAAGTTTGATAGAATATGGTAATACTCAGAAAACATCACGTAATTCTTCTTAAAGATCATGTGCATTTTTATCTGATTCATTTTCGACCGTAAATATTTACTGGAGAGTGGTACAATAATTTTCTAGAGTTTTGTCATCTATATTCTTGAGATTTAAAATATTGTATAAAATCTGAAAATTTTTGCTATGAATTTCCAGAAGTGTGAGTCAGAGAATTAAAGATTACGTATGGAATATAAGTGAAAATTTTTATTTTAAATTTTTCCCCTGTCCTAGAGGTTCATCAAAAACTTATTCATGGCTCAATTTATGCATTTTCCTCTGGCACTAGCTTCTTTCAGCAGGAAATTCTGTTCTGCATTCAAGATTCTCTGCAATCTCATTAGCAGCAATTTTCATCTGGTTATATCCCTATTGTATATAACTTTTCACTGTTTGCATTGTTTCTGGTAACATCTGTATACCATCTGGCAAATTTATAATTATGGATTTCAATAGCTTTGAGTCTGAATTTATTTCAGATAAAATATGTCAAATAACTAAACTGTGTACAAATTTGTAATTTTTAATATTTTTTGCTTACCTTCTTGCTTTAACTCTAGTTTCAGCATCTCTGTTGACATCTTCTATCATTTGGAATAATGCTTCATAGATTCCGCAAAGTTGAAATCGGAAAGGTTTTAATGCATCTACTCTGCTTGACCATGTAGTGGCACTCAATGGTCTTACAGTAATTTTTAAATGTATCTTTTTTAGCTCTTCTCAAGCCTTTGTAAAACCAGAAAATAGTTCTTTAGGAAAAAAGTTGCTGTTTCTGTAGAACATTACGAAGCCGCATCATTCACAACTAGGTTTAAAGAATGACTTGCACAGGACACATCAAATGACCATGGTTATTTTTCAAGTATTCTATTTTTAACAACCTTTCTAAATCTTTTCATACTAACTCCATTGTCATAGACTTGTCCTCTAAGCCACTTCAAAACCTGAATGTGTGAGAATGAATTCTGTCAAACCCTCTACGTTTTAATCAGTAGCTTACAAAAAATAATGCCGTCTCCATGCTGTCAGGTGAAAAGTCTTTCACCAAATGCTTGCCAACTATGCACCTGCACCAGAAACTAAAATAAAAGCGTTCTAAAAGTGCCTAGGCAGAGGAGTGTGATCATTAATAAATTGCATACTTCAAAATCAGAATAACATAGACCAATACCAAATGTTTCATAGAGATTTTTAATTATTGCATGATTTAAATTATATTTTTATTATGCTGCTTATGCCACCCCCTTAGTGTTTGCCTGATAGGTCTGCCTGCCGCACACCTTAATCATCATATTTCCTGTATGATGGGAAATATTACGAACAGGTCGAAGGAGTGGCCATGGGCAGTCCTTTATCGCCAGCTATTGCAAATTTCTTCATGGAGGACTTTGAAGACAAGGCACTAGCAAGCGCTCCCATGTAGCCCAACGCTTTCTACCGATATGTAGATGACACCTTTGTGGTATGGCCACATGGCAGGAACAACCTGGAAGCTTTTCTCCATCACCTGAATAGCATAAACGAAAACATCAAGTTAACGATGGAGGTGGTAGAGGAAGGGTGGCTGCCTTTCTTAGCCATCCTTATAGAAAGGAAACCCAACGGATCTCTAGAACACTGTGTGTATAGGAAACCGACGCACACAGACCTGTATCTGAACACGCATAGCCATCACCATCCGGCACAGCACAAGACGGTACGCAAAACGCTTGTACATAAGGCACGAGTGATTTGTGATGCTGACAGCCTACCCGGGGAATTGAATCATCTGCGTCGAACCTTTCGACGCAATGGGTACACTGATTAACAGATAAAAATGGCATTCCGAGAGGCGAGATGTAAGCTCAACAACACCAACAAAGAGCCACCTGATCATCTCGCCTTCTTGCCGTACTCTGGTGCTGCGACATCAAAGATAGGACGTATTCTAGCAAAAAGTGGAATTAAGACAGTTTTCCTACTGCCACCGAAAGTAAAGCACATTTTACGCTCCCCCAAGGATGACTTTGCTCTGTGGACTCCTGGGGTATATTGCATTAGCTGTGAATGTGTAAAGAGCTACATTGGCCAGACAGTATGGTGTGTTCATCAACGTTGTCTAGAACATGCTCGACATGTTCGTCTGGGGCAGAAAGACAAGTCTGCGGTGGCAGAACACAGCCTCGAACAAGGTCATGGCTTTCATTTTGAAAATACCATAGTACTGGCACGTACTGGTAGCTTCTGGAACAGCACTCTTACTGAAGCAGTAGAAATTTGACTCGCGTCAAACCCTGTCAACCGCGACAGCGGGTACCAGCTGAGTGAAGCTTGGACACCACTCATAAATACTATTCGTCGACATCATGGCTGGGATACGCATGACACGTCGTATCCAGATCAACGGAGAGTTCCCTAGTAATAGGAGCGAGCAATTTGCGGCTCGTGCATTTCTTGGCAGGTTATGGTGAAGGCTTTGCCATCTGTTTTCGATTGAACTAACGTTGATATGCGACGAGATAGGATGGCAGCTATGATTGGTTCCAAATATGACCAAATATGGCCACAATTAATCTGTTTCGATACAGCAGATGGATAAGTAATTTATGGCGGAGGCTTTGCTTTCAAATATTTCCGTCGAACGAGCAATTACTTTTGATCTGTCTGCTACAGGCCATGCGATCAGAGGCATAAAATCTTGCTGTGGCCCCAACATGGCATCAAATTAAGTTATGACGAGACTTCATCCCTACTACGACTGGTTCCAGAGCCGACCAATCACAACACAGCAGGACGAGTCTGGGCTGCCTTAATAACATCCCACGTTCTCGACTGCAGTTCACCAGAAGATGGCGACAACGAATCAGATCGCCAAAATACATATTGTGCAATTGTAAGTGTAATTACAACACACCATTAGCTCTGCTAGTCACCCTAGAACAATATTTATATATGGAAGAGATGTTAATAAAGAAAAGACTGCAATGGCTGCAGAATGTTATAAGGATGGAGGACACGAAAATGCTGAAGTTAGCACTGTGAAATAGTGGGATGGGGAGGAGACCTATTGGAGGAATACCATGGGCAACATGGATTGATGAAGTGAATGAAAACATAGAGGCAAAGGGTGTTGACTGAGGACAAATGGTGAAGGAAAAATCTTGGAGTGACTGCCAGACATGGAAGAGGATGAGCTGAGTGATCCACAAAAGTGGAAATGTCTAACGATGATGACAATAAACATTCCATGAATTAAATCTTAACCTAAGATTGTTTTCCACACTGTATTGGAAGAATGACAAAGATATCTTGAGCTAAATGTACTGGGCCTCTTGAATAAAATAAATTTACATATGTTATACCTTGCATAAAAACTGAGTTCCAACACTGATCTTCTTGCTAGGCAGAAAATCCTGCACAGATTGTGTATTGTGGATGGAAGCATGATCCTGATGCAGAATGTACATGGTGTTCCTCCACATCTTGGGCCTATTCTTCCTTACTCATTGCCCCAGCTTGATAAAAATCTGAAGATAATTGGCCTTATTAACACTTTGATCCTGTGGTGCACTATTGAGTTTCAGATTCGCCTTGATGTGGCACCACAATTGCACATATCTTCCACCAATCTTTGCTAGCAGACTGACTACAGATGGTATCAGTACCCAGTTAGCTGCATTGTGTTCTGGAAGGTTCAATATCTTTGCGAATGCACTCTTCGTTCCCAGAAATATAGTGCCATCAAGGAGTGTAGTCTCATTATTTAATATATTTGTATACAAGGGTTGTTTATATATGATATGAATGTTTCATTGAGGGAAACTTTTCCTTTAATGCAGATGGGAGTACTTCTCCTTACTATCAAGATCATGGTTTTATTATCTTACATACCCAATCACCGGGAGAAAGGATTATTGACTGTACACAGTGTAAATCTTGTGAAGTTATTGATAACATCATGATGGCTGTGAAAATGGACTAATCTTTTATGTTGTAGGCATTGTTGGCATATGTAGGAGATGCCCTTAGCTGTTGATTTGAAATTTTGACATATATCAGTACTAGGTACACTCTGGACTAACATATCATATCATACATGATGATCTAGAACTCCTTTATATTGAAAACACATTCAAATTATACCTACGACTCACCGAAGTTGTAAAGAAGGGGGTTGTTCTAACCTTAGGTGTTTGCACGACCTCAGCCACACGTTTCTATGTTCTTGGAAAATGGTTTTGCCCAAAATATTGTGGGTTTTTTGCTGGTGCCCTCTTCCCTTCAACTTGAGTGAGTGTTGAGCTTAATCTTATATACAATTATTTAAAAATCGACATGTGTGTCCTTATATTTCAATCTGCAGCCTCTACTGCCTAGTGCAAACTACTGGTGTTTGCATGTGGTAGTAGCATGGAGTTTACCATCGTGCACAATGTTGGCTGAATTCTGGTAGCTTTGGGGGTGTGGGAGATATGGTGGTTGAAAATGGCCGATGTGGGTCATGTTCATATTTCGACCAAGCACGTGTGTTTCTATATTTCTCTTTGCTGCCACAACACAACGCAGACCATTGGTGTTTGTGTGTGGCAGTGTCCCGTTGTTCACTATGGTGGTTACATCTGAGTAACTATGAGGGTGTGGGAGGTGTGGTGGTTGAAAGTGGTCAACCTTGGGCATTTTCATATTTCGACCAATGACATTAGTGACCCTATATTTCATGTTGCAGCCAGATGTGCCTAGCACAGACGACTGGTGTTTGTGTGTGGTTGTGGGAGATATGGTGGTTGAAAGTGGTCGCCGAAAGACATTTTCATATTTCGGCGAAAGACGTGTGTCCATATGTTTGACTTTCCAGCTACAGCTACCTAGTACATACCTGTGGTGTTTTTATGCTGCAGTAGCCTCAAGTCTCCCATCATGCACTATGGTGCTTGCATGTCGGTAGCTGTGTGGGTGTCAGATTTGGTGGTTCAAAGTGGTCAACATAGGGTATTTCGTTGTTTCAATCAAATACGTGAGCATCCTTATATTTCATTTTTCAAACACAGCTACATAACACCAATCACTGGTGTTTGTGTGTGGTAGCAGCCTCGTGTCCTCCATCGTGCACAATGGACGTTGCATGTCGGTAGCTATGGGAAACATGAAGGTTGAAAGTAGTCAATCGAGGGTATTTTCATATTTCAACCAAAGATATTTATGTCCCTATATTTCACTTTGCAGTCATAAATACCCTGCAAAGATCAATGGTGTTTGTGTGTGGTATTAGCGTCAAGTATATCATTGTGCACTATGGTGGTTGCATGTTGGTAGCTCGTGGCGATGCTGTGTGTGTATGCTCGTTTCAATTGATGAGGCTGTAGGTTGTGCGATAATGCATGTGGGTATGTGATAATGACTGTTAGGCTTGCAGGTTCTACTAGGTCCAGAAATTATATCACTGGTCACTTTAAAGTAGCTCCTTCCCCACTTTATAATCATAATCAACCTTTAGCTTTTTATCTGTGTACCTAATAAGCTGACTCTTCTTTGAATTTATCTTCATCCCATGTTGACTCGCCCAGCTAGTTATCCTATCTAGATCACCCTGTTTACAGTCTTCTATTGTTTTGAACTATTTATATAACATTGTCATCTGCAAACAATCAAACTTCCGTCAGTAAACCATTAACACGATCATTCATTAGAATAACAAATAACAATGGTCCCAATACACTACCCTGTGGGACTCCCATGTTCACGTCTATTTCTTTTGATTTTGCTTTTCCTACCCTACCTTTTTGCTTTCTACCTTTTAGGAATTTTTTCACCCAGCAAATCACCTTTTTATCAGCTCCAATAGTTTTAACCTTATTTAGCACCATTTTATGGCTCACTCTGTCAAAGGCCTTTGAAAAATCTAGTGCCACACTATCAACTTGACCTCCCCTGTCCATTTCATCAGAAATATCTTGTGTATATGCTACTAACCGAGATTCACACGAATATCCTTGTATAAAGCCATGTTGTCGACTTGAAAACCATTTCCTTTCCTCACAGACACCTCTAATATGGTTGCATATTAATCTCTCCATTAATTTACCTACCACTGATGTCAAACTAATTGACCGATAGTTTTCAACCCTGTTTGTCACCCCTCCTTTATGGACTGGTACTACTATCGCACTTTTCCAGTCATCTGGTAAATAACACGTATCCAGACTCAATTTAAATAATGTTTCAAGGTAAGGTACAATGTCCCATCCTATTATCTGTAAGACATGTGTAGTAATATTATCAACACCAGCCTCTTTATGGTTAATTCTGTGTGAATTACAACCCAAGATACAATGTATCTACTTAAGTTATTAGACAAAGATGTCTTTTTTTCCCCACTCGTTTTTCTGACTCCTCCCTGTTGTTTTACTGAATTAATGGGAGTAATGATTCATTATTCTACTTGCTTTTTAGTATTATAAATACATTTTTTTGCTCTTAGAGTTTTTGCAGCATATCCTGATATTCTAAGAAAATCTCAAGTGGGTTATTCATTATTCATTTATTTTTCATTTTATAAGTGCAACTGAAATTTCGGTCTAATGAATTTATTCTTAAGGATGTGTTAAGGTAGGAAAAACTGAGGAATTTTGCAAGAAATTGGTCTTTCAAATATCTCCTTAAAAAGTTGTTTTTATTAATATTGGTAAATAGTAGTTATTTTTCTATTTTTATTTAAGAAACTAACTAGCTTCATTACTGTCAGCACATAAATAATTATAACTATAATCTAACTCTAGATGGTTCTATTACGTACAAAGCATGAACCTTCGGTACTGATTCACTACAATATAATTTTAGAGGGTTCTGTTATGTACTTTTGGTGTTGATTCACCATCTTAAATTAGGAGAGGGGGGGGGGACCATCACATGGAAAATGGGCTTTAAGACAAAAAACAAACAAAAAAAGATTCATGTCAAAACTGTTGACAGTCATGAAACTATCTTAAAGGAAGTAAATCTTTTTTCTGTTGATAATTCAGTTACACTTTTTTTTGTTTTGTTTATTACCACAGACTATGGAACTTTGAAGAACTTTCTGAGTGGCAGCACTGGCTGGAGGAAGAAAAGAAGAGGCTTCAGGGAGGTTCCTGCAAAGTTCTGCAAGGTGGTGTTCATCCTGTCTAAACATTCCTGAACAAATTCATATTCCTTTTGTTTCACATGAAAATAATGAATCATAATTGAATATTTTATTTTATCAGTTAATACTGTCAAGTGTATTTTGGAAAGTGTAATACTTTCTTCCCGACTTTATTCTTGTTTTACACGTGTAAACATTTAAATACTCAATATATTTTTTTTTTTTTTTTTTAAGATTTAGAAATAAGAGACTTGTTTGTAATAATCTTATTTCATAATTTTATCTAATACAATAGAAAAAAAATTAGAATGCCTAATAATGTAGGCTTTTTTATCCTCCACAGATCGTAGCACATCTCCTTTAAAGGAAATAATGAATCAGGATATTGCTTTGCAAAAAGTTTCAAATACTGAATCAGTAGTAACTGAAAGTCAGAAGAGTAGCAGCAATATACCAAGCGATACGCCAACTGCCAGGAGCAGGTGAGATTGGAACATGAAAGGGAGATTGTTTCAACAAGTCTGTATTCCCTCTCCTCCTTTTAATGCACCAGATGCCATTCCATGGTACTGTGACATGAATAACATTGTCACCTGTCTGGCAGACAAATTTTATAGCATATGTAATTATGGTACACTTTTTTCTTCTCTTTGATATCAGCCATCTAAGGACCACAAAAAGTAATCCCGTGCATTCATTTCCATCCTTCTCTTCTTGACTTCCAATAGTTCTTCATCCTTTCTCTTTGCTGTTTCCTCATTTCTTGTGTCCATATGTTACATTTCCTCTTCTCCTTCTCCTGGAAACCCTTGAAATTTTAGATCAATCTCCTAAAAGTTTCTCTACCTTGTATTAAATGTTCTGTTATTCCGATCTCAATCATATCTTTCTTTACTCCCTGGATCCACTGGTTGCCCTTCTTACGCTTGTAAATATGGTTAAAAATTCTTTTTTGTAGGTCTGTTGCTATCCATTCTCATTATGTGATCAAAAAAATTGATTCTCCTCTTTCTGATCGTGTCTGACATCCTTTCAGTTTCTTCTTTGTATAGGTCCTTATTCCTCTGGTGTCTAAACTCATCATTTTCAATTTTTAATGGTCCCCAAATTTATCTCAAGATTTTCCCTTTTCTCTATCTCTTCTATTTCTCCAGTTTTCATAGAGAACAAACATTCTGAGGCGTATAGACCTTTTAGTTTGATTACTGTGTTGTAGTGTAAGATTTTAGTTTTCCTTGAAAGATTGTTCATATTGTATGTATCTTTAGTCAGTTGGTATGCTAGTTCTAGTTTTTTTTTTTTTTTTTTGCTCTTGATATATTTGCTTCCTTATCAAGCCCACTAATTGAATTACTTCACCTAGATATTTAAATTTATTGACCTTGTTAATTTTTCCATACTCTCCACACTTTTTTGTTGAATGGTTTTCTTTGTATGTTTTATCTTTATTTCGCCTTTTTAAAACCTGTAATAGTTTGATATAAAATAACTTTAAAATGCTGCACTTAATTGTAGTCAGGATAAAAAAGCTGAAAATGAGTGGGCATGACCAGTATGGACATATGATCTAGATCTGTCCTCTGTGAGTCACAAAATCACAATAGTCAGAGGTTGCTCTGCAACAAAATTAATCTCTCTTTTTAGTATTACAAACTCTAATAGCACAGGTGAAGAAAGAATACATTTAAGAATGAATCCAGTGCTTTATTTTCTTTATGTTGGCTTTCCCGTCATGGCAATACTAATGTATTGGGGAAAAGAGGAGGGGCGAGAGGGGGCAAAGAATTTCTCATTGGAAGTAAATTAAAGTGAATGTTTGCCTGTGTGTCAATAAATTCAATTCATTTTCATCATAAAATCTCAGCCAAAATTCTGTATTAGTACTTTCAAAAGGCTGTTGCTAGTGGTCATTAGTACTTTCAAAAGGCTATTGCTAGTGGTCACTTATAAAATGTACATTCTCAATGTTAATAACCAGTCCTTTACAAAACAGATCTTGTACAACAAAACAGTAAATGAGGACTGTTTGACAATTTTGTTTATTGCTTTGTTCATTATGCATTATTCAAAATTCAAGATTTGAATCAGTGCAGATTTTGTTTTGCCTAACACTGAGATTACATGCTGCTCCTATTTAATTTTGTATTGTACTTTTTCATACAAATACTTGAGGGAATTGATCTTATTAAGGAATGCAACGGCAAATTAACTTATTCTTTTTGTTAGCTGTTGCAATCCTTTCAGTTTCACACTATGCTGACATAACTTCAGGTTCACACTGAATTTCTAAACAATCCACATGCAGAATTCTTTTCTTTCACATAGATATTGAACAACCTTATTGAACCTTGTGACTGATTTGCTAACATTCTGGCCTGGAATTTGGACGGATGGTACCTTCATAAAGCCATTTCCTTCCTGTTACTTGCCCCCCAAATACACTCCCTCCACATTGATGACCTATAAAACCCTAACAGAAGGAAAGGAAACACCACAATACACTGTTAATGTTGATAAAAACAGTCCAGTTCTTTGCTATCATTTTTAACCACAATTTTCGAGGGTCCAGTTCTCTGCCCTCATTTTCATCCAACTCAATACAACATTTTGAAGCAGTGTGGAGCTCAAGAAGTTTTTATTGATAGATAATGCCAGGAAACCCTTTGATTGTACATGTTGTCTCTGAGATTGTTTGTTAAGAATATTGAGAATTGTAATTGTCTTATTACAGTTACTCATCTGGTTCACTGAAAGTGGCTGGTAACACCACCATCCTTACAAATAGTAAAGGCATCCTGACATGCTGGAAAGAACACTACAACTTGCTTTTGAACTGTAGCCTTGCTGCTGCCAAGGACTTTCTTAGGCATCTACAACCTTTCAGTTGCACCATTTTTCCACGAGTAGTAAAAGCCGTGAATAGTCTGAATAACTATCTTAGTTTGTCTTTACATAGCAGGACAGATTTTACTATGATTCTGTTGAGTTGCTTTCAAATTATCTTGGAGAGATTAAGTACCTCCATAATATCAAGTGGATTTCAGAGATCAAGGGCCACCCTGTAGATAATCTTCTGTAGTGTACAACTCATAGGGAAGTGTAGAGAACAACAAAAGCCTCTCTTTTTGGTGTTCTGTGTGGAAGAGAAGGCTTTTGACACTGTGACTACATTTGCAATGTGGATGGTATTAAGACATTTCAGCTTCCCTCTTTTATTTATTTTTTTACTCCCAATAGAGGCTTGGAAATCATGTATCAACTTGATGGAGAAGTCTATAATTTGGCCAAACGTCGTTCACAAAAATTGACCACCAAAAACCAGATAATGGAAATGCGGTACTTAGATGACAGTGCATCTCCAGCACATACTCCTGAGCAGATTGAGCAATTCCTTCTCCTATGATGGGAGAATTCTTCAAATATATCGTGTCCGCAGGGGCCTGGTACGCACATGCCAGGTACAGTTTTGGCTAACCTGTGTTACCTGAGCTGGAAAATTGTGAGCACGTCAAGTTTCTCACTCTGTAAACTCCTTCCATAGCACTTGGCAGTGGAACATTGTGTGACAAGGATAACGGGGATCTTGGCATCATTGCCCAGATCACGAGGACGGTACAAACCTCAACAACAAAAACACTCAATATCAAGGTGAGTAACATGCCGAGGATGGTGGATGGCCAAACCACCTGCTAGCATACAACCTCAGCGGCACCTGCTGCACCCCTGTTGTATTGGGCTTGGTGGCATGATGTGGGGTCTCCACTTCACTCGACAAGTAGTTCCCTCAAACTTGTGGGACCAAAACGAAAAAAAAAAAAAAAAAAATCCCAAACCTTCTACCTGTACCTGAGGCTTGGGCATACTTAACACCCAAAGGATAGGTAAACGGGCGGGGGTTGAAATCCCTCCTGAGGCAATGAATTGTAACAGAATGGGTTATCTTAATAATAGTAATAGTGGCAAAAAAGGAAGGATCCTTTGAGAAGGTCTCTCCTTTCTATATACATAAAGGTCTAGAAGGGATTGTTGGAATCTTAAAAAGTGTGAAAAAGCTTAGGAACGGGACACTGCTGTTGGAAACATCTACATTAAGCATGCTGTTTTACTCCTAAAGTGGGGAGTAGAGTGTGAACTCCATAAAACTCTAAATAGCAGCAAAGGCGTGGTCACCTGTCATGATTTGATGTATTTAGAGAGACCAAGGAACTCCTTATGGAATAGGGATCAGAGAATGAGGTCGAGGCTTGTCAGATAACACGAAAGGCAAATGGCTATCTTAAAAAGACTGCTACCTTTGTCCTGATGTTCGACAGTCCAACATTGCTGAAGTCCATAAAAGTTGGATATTTAAATCAGAATGTTCGCCTGTATGTTCGCTACCCGACGTGCTGTTTTAAGTGCCAGAGTTTCGGGCATACAACGGCGAACTGCAAAGGAAACCCCACCTGCAGGAAATGTGGAAAGGCAAAACACGAGCCGGGTGCCATTTGCACCCTCCCATTGGTGTGTGTAAACTGCTCTGGGTCACACCCAGCCTGAATCAGGGAGTGTCGAGTGAAAATAAAAGACTGATTATCGTGCGGCGAAGCAAAAAAGTGCTATAATGCTCTCACACAACCCCTCTTCACAACCAGTTTGGCCAAGATGTTGTCAGCTCCCGTCAGGTAACGGTTTTGCTATGCAGACGTACGTTGCGGACATGGGGACAAGTCCAATGTGCTCATGTGTCAGTGCACGCCCATCAAGGTCTTAACACTAAGGACTGCAGATGTCAGTAGCAACACGTTTGCAACCCTGACCACTAGGACAGCGGATTCATAAGCTCCACCAGCAGAAGCACAGCCTTCCACTAACCTAACTACAGACATGGCTCTCTCTGCTACAGTATCAGTAGTGTCTGCAAGAGAAGCAGAAATGGCAACGCCATCAGCTAGTATTGGATGGAAAACTGTGCAGAAGGTTCGGAATCCGAAGTTCAAACATACACTACTCTCGTGTAGTCCCTTTCCTCTTATCCTCCTGGATCCCAAACTGACAGGGAGAAGGGCAAAAGGCCTCAGCGGAAGAAGAATTCACAAATCTCCGAGGCTTTTTCCAATATGAAGTGTCTTCAGAGCCTGAAGACACCAGAATGCTTGTGGAGGAACCTGGTCCCGTTCCTCAGCAGTCACCGTTCGATGACCCACCTGACCTGGGGCGGTTGAGGTGGAATAGGTGAGATGGAACTTAAATGGTTATCAGGTTCACAAAGAGGAAGTAGAACTCTTAGCACAGTCTACACCCTTGTGTTTGTGTCTGCAAGAGACACATTTTAAACCGACACACCAACCGGTGCTAAGAGGATATGACCTGTACAGGAAAGACGACACCGAAAGTGAGTGAGTAAAGGAAGTAGTGGCTGTGTTTGTCCTAAACACCGCCAATTTTGAACCCGTTGTTCTCATCTCCCTATTACAAGCAGTAACGGTGAAAATACAAGGTCCAATCCAACTGACTATGCTCTATATATCTGCCACCCAATTTGTCCGTCACCTACGACGACCTGGTTGGCGTCATACGACAACTCACTTGGCTCTTTCCTCCTTTTGGAAGATTTCAACACCCATTGTGTGTTGTGGGGTTCCGCCACCAATTGCCCCAGGAGTCGAGTGTTTGGTAGATTGATCAAGCAGGAGGAAATTTATATCCTGAACACAGGGCAAATGACTCATTTCAACACTGCTTCCAGTTCGTCTTCTGGCATTGACATTTCATTGTGCTCTCCCTCAATTGCAGACTCCGTGCATTGGGAGGTGGATCACGACCTTAATGGAAGCGACCACTTCCCTATATGGATACATGTAGAGTATGAAAGTGGAGGATTCAATAACTAATGCAAATGGAATGTTAGCAAAGCTGATTGGCCGCTATTCTGCTGATCACTATGCAAAACATGAGGATATGGTGAACCATTTCACAAATGTGATTCACTAGGCGGCTGACGTTTCGATGCCGAAAAACTCGGAACGCTGCGAAGAACACCTGTTCCCTGGTGCATCGACGAATGCTGTACTTTGATTCATTGGTCTTGGAGGCCTTTAACTCCCCATTTTCGCCTTGAGAGCTCGAATCTGCACTAAACAGTGTTAAAGATACTGCTCCAGGGCCTGACATGATCCATTACCAGATGCTGAGACATCTTAGTAATGTCGCTAACGAGTACCTTCTGGATATTTTTAACTGTATATGAACCGAGGGATATCTCCCCGACTCGTGGAAAGAAGCAAAATTAACACCTATTTTAAAACCTGGAAGGACAAGGTGCACCCTGGTAGTATTGCTCTGACAAGCTGTGTGGGGAAGACACTGGAGAGGATGGTAAATCAGCACCTCGTCTGGTGTCTGGAATGCCAAAATCTTCTGAGCCGCTTTCAGTGCTGGACAGCCTAATCCTGCCAGAAGTGGCAATACAGGGTGCATTAATCCACAGCCAACACCTTATTGGAATGTTTTTCGATATCGAAAATGCCTACATTAGAACCTGGTGGCATGACATTTAAAACAACTACATGAATGGGGATTTAGAGGAATGCTACCCCTTTATTAAAAATCTTGTCTATCAGGACGTTGCTTCCAGTACCGAGTCAGTAGTGATGTGTCAGATATTTTTATTCAGGAAAACGGTGTTCCTCAAGGATCAGTTTTAAGTGTGAGCCGTTTTGCAATTAACAGCATTTCAGCTGTAATAAGGAGTCCCATACGGTACTTCTTATACATTGATGATTTCCTAATTTTTTGTACATCATCCAGTCCAAGAACTGCTGAGCGGCAGCTGCAACTTGCGCTTAACAGTCTGGATGAATGGTCAGTGCACACCGGTTTTCGTTTCTCTGCCGAGAAAACCCGGTGTGTACTTTTTACTCGTAGCAGAAGTCTTTTACCAGAGCCTCACCTTACCATAAGGAACACCGTTTTAAGTTTTACTGATACTGTCCAGTTTCTGGGCTTCATTTTAGACCATAGGTTAACTTGACGTCCACATCTTAAAGATGTGAATGCCAGAGCCCTAAAAGCTTTAAATGTTTTAAAATGTCTTTGTGGCAGGTCGTGGGGTGCTGATCACTCCTGTCTTCTACAATTTTATTGAGCCTTTGTACAATCATGTCTAGAATACGGTTCCATAGTATACGGTTTGGCACGGGACAGTTACTTGCAGATTTTGAATAGTGTCCACCATGCAGGAATTCAGCTCGCCATGGATGCCTACCACACCAGCCCAATCGTCAGCCTCTGTGCTGTGTCAAGCTAGCCTCCGCTTACCACCTGCAGGGATCTCCTCATGGTGCAACAATTCCTGCAAGTTGCCATAACACCTGGCAGTCCCACGTACAACATAATTACCCATCCAAATTTCAAACGGCTCTACACCAATCGTCACAGAACAACAAAACTGTTCATCTACTGTACCAGGGCTATTTTAGAAGAATATGGGTTTGAGCTGCCAGCTTTTTATCACCAGGGTTTGAGTAAATCTCCTCTCTGCCTTTTAAAGAGGCCCAGAACAGTTTTTAATTTGTCTCGCTATAACAGTGTTTACCAGTGACAGTGTTTTTATTCGTGTATTTAGAGATATTTTAAATCAATATCACACATTTAACCCTGTATACACTGTTGGGTCTAAGCATGCAAACGGAGTTGATTGCTCTGTAGTGTTCCCTCGAGCAACTTACACATACGAGTTGGATGGCAGGTGCAGCGTTTACACCGCAGATTGTTATGCTTTGTTAAAGTTGCTCTAGCATATGAAAGTAATATGCGATAAGCGGTTTATCATATGCTTTGAATCCCTCAGCTGTACCCAGGCCTTAGGCAACATGTACCCAACAGACCATCTAATCCAGGATGCCCTCCAATCTTATGGAAAGGAGGTCATATTATGCTGGGTCTGGGCCATGTGAGAATCAGGTGGAACGAGGCAGCCGATGAAGGTGCCAAGTTAGCCTGTTACAAGGTCAGAATTGACTTTGCTCCGGTCACAAAGTTAGACCTTGCCTCGGCGGCAGAAAGATTTCTTTATGATCTTTGGCTGGTCAAGCTACCGGCTGTGGAGCAACTCCTTCCAGCTAGCAGGGAGCCATGAGGTTCTCCATACTGGCCTCCACATAGGGCACTGTCCTCTGACACACAGTTTTCTTTTCCGCTGGGAGGACCCACTGGAATGTGATGCTTGTGGCGTACGTATGATGGGGCGCCACATTTTATCTGATTGTGTGTTATGTGTAGACTTGAGGGCAGACGTTGGCGTAGCCAGCGATCTATGCCTTATTTTAAATGATGACAGTGACAGCATGGCTAAGATTTTAAAGTTTTGTAGCTTGGCCAGTCTTGTCCCAAAAATTTTGAGCAGATCGGCCTGGGTTTTAGAATGGATTGATGGCCTTTTACAACCACCAATCCAAGAACTGTTCTTATGTTTAACATTTTATATCTGGCTGGCCCTTTTACAGCCAGCCAGTTTGTTGTTTTGATCTGGTTGGCCCTTTTACAGCCAACCAGCCAATGTTTTTATTTTTATCTACAGCCATAGTTTCAGTATTATATTTTATTTTGCTGTCTGTGGGGCCGACATCTTTACAGTCGGCCATGCAAATGGTATTTCAGTCAGTATTTTATTTTATTTTCAGTCAGTATTTTAATGTTTGATTTTATTCTGCTGTTTGTGTGGCCGACCCTTTTACAGTTGGCCACACTGACGGCAATTAGGTTTTATGCCACGTTGTCATTCCAGTTATTAGTCAGGGCGCTAAGAACCTTGATTCTGACGTGCCCTAAAACCCGAACAACAACATATTGTACCTAAGAGAAGGATGTGGAAAACAGAATTTGTGTGACATAATGCAGTATGTGGACATCTCTCTCACCAGGTTTTTCTAAATAAAAGTCTTAAGTTATGCACTAAGCTTCTGGTGCATTGAGCTGTTGTTGTCTCCACATTATTGTATGCATGTGAAAATCGGACCATTTACCACCATGATACAATGAAAATGGAGTAATTTCACCAACGGAAATTTCATTCCATTATCAAATGGAGTGATTGTATGTCCAATTTTACGGTTCTAGAAAGGGCGCAAGTGAATAGCATTGGAGTTGCCAGCTCAGATTGACTGTAAATCTCCAATATATGAGCAACAACAGACTCCGTTGCCAAATTTTACACAGAACTCGGCACCAGCTAAAGATCTCTTTGTGCCCTTTGAAGAGCTACATTGGCTAGCTCAAAAAGACTATGAAGAGGACAAATATAGACCTCAGTACCTGGGATGGCCTTGCAGATGATGCACTGTCTAGTGCAAAACATCATCTGATGCTATCACACTGTTTGATAAGGATCAGTGAAAACAGGTTATAGGAACTCATTACACAAAATACTTGTCATACACAACAACATCCACTAACTTCCATGTGGTGTACAATTGCAGGCAATTATTTTATGCCAGAAATGACCTGATCAGCCAACATAAGTAATTGCTAGTGACAAACATAAACTTGGAAAAGAGTAGTGGCAGACAGTGGGATGCATAACATAACATTAAGATTTGTAGCCTTCACTTTATACAAAACATACATCTGAATTGTTAGGAAATCATATATCCATAAAAAAAAAACTCCTGTGATACTCCATATTCTTAAATCTTTGTTAAGATGCAGGTGTGATGCCAAGTAAAAAGCTTTCTGAAGCTCCTAAAGAATTACATGTTGTGGTATTGCATCAATACATTTCATCTCATCATGAGAAAACAGGTACTGTTGTGCTTCATCTGTTCTGTTATTTTTAAACCTGTATTGGTTCAATACAGTTGATTTGTTTTTTGTCTAAGAATTCTGCAGAAAGGTATCACAAACATTGGTCAGTAATAGATGGCATCTACTTTCTTCACAATGGGAATTTCGTTCATTAATTACAGTCAAAAGATTTTTTCCTCTTCTAACTATTTAGTATGTCAGTCAGTCAAGAAGGGTTTGATTATTATCAAATACTCTGAGAATATGCAGTCTTTGTTGTACTAATTTTAAATAAGGTGTTAGCAAATTGTAAGAAT
>JARYHS010008098.1:0-50000 GCA_031002005.1 Vandiemenella viatica
AATCCCTGTATTAGAAATTCCCATGGTATATGTACTAGCTGGTACTCCTTAAAGAAACGTGTAACAAATGGAGTAAATTTAGTGGAAATCTAATTTTAATAAATGCACCTTGCAATAATAAAGATGTATACTATATTTTTTTATTTTTTTTTAAGATCAAAAGAATATAAAGTATGTAACTGCCATGGGATAAAAGATCATTTTCTTTCAACAGTCATGCAATTGCTGTAGTTTTGAATTTGGAACGTAAAGCAAGAAAATTGGGTTTCATAACTAAGAGCTTTTAATTTTTTCGACTCCTAGAAAACCTTTTAATTGTTTGTTCTTTTGTTGAAACATCAAATTTTTTATACTTTTGTGTGTTTAATTATGTTACATGTTTTATAAGATACATGTAATATGAACCTCAGTTTTCCAGGTAATTTCTTGTAGATGTACTTTTGAGTTCTTGTATACTGAAAAATCACTAATGTCTGTCATTTATAGATTTTGTATTTCAAAGAAAATTAACTGTCCGCAGCGATTCTGCGATCCAATGCTAATTATTATACCACGTTTCGTTTATTCAGTAACTGGAACCCTAGATGGAATGTAATATGTTGTCACAATTTTATGTTACAAAATTATTTTTTGTAGAAAAAAAACTGTTTTCACTCAGCATTTTTTTTTTTTTTTTTTTTTTTTTAAGATGGAAGATGGATCTGTAGGCGAAATTCCACATTCTGCTGAAGATGAAACTGCAATTAGCATTAGTGACAATCTGGACAATGTGTCATTCGTCAGTGGTGAAGGCATGGAGTCTAGGAAAGTCATTCTTGACATCAAAGAAGTTCCTGTGAGCTTTGATTTATTGACAAATGAGCAGTCTGATAGTACATTTATTGTTGAGCATGAAGAGGAGTTTCCAGATTGTGGTGTGCTGCATACTAATAAAGATACACGGCTTGAAAAGAAAATGTGCCTGGTAGAAAATATTACAAACACAATTTTCCAGCAGCTACTAAATGAGTCATTATCACTGCAGTGGAAGTCGACAGGATTAAAGATTTCTGAGAAGCTTACTGACTTCACACAAAAAGATGGTACTTTTAAAACTAAAGAAGATATCAGTGAAACCCATAACCTCAATACTAAGACACCTGTTGTTACTATTCATCAAAAAAATGTAGAGGAGAGAGAAGAGCATGAACATCAGGAACTGGGTTCAGTGGATGAGTGTGTTGCTAGTGACACAACCTTTATTCTCAAGGAATCCACAGTAACTGTGACCTGAGTCCTAATGTAGCTGACAAAATGCTTGAAAATTTTTTCCAAGATGCTACTGATAATATCCTGAATGTTTATTATGCCAAAGTATCAAAGATAAAAGATCTTCAAATGTCGAATCACATTTTAGATTCTGAAATGTCAGCTCACAAAAGATGCAGAAGTGATGATAGTGATCCAGATGAAACTTGCACTCCAGACAAAGCTATTGGACAAAATACTAGTTCTGAGATAAACAAATTTACAGAAGTGTTTGTAGATAAAAGTGAGGTTAGAGTTATGCCAGAAGCCAAAATTCCTGGCAGTGAGAACTTGGCAAGTCAGTCTGATAGTACCAAGCTGGATGTGAGCAGACGTGTTCAGGAGATATTGTCTGCACGCCTGGGTAATGACCATGAGCGCAGCCGAATACAGGACCTACTTGTTACAGCATATGGTGTCACCTCACCAGAGGGATCTCCTCCACCTGGTAAGTTTCCAAGTCTCATCATTTTTTTAAAAAAGAAAAGAAAGAAAGAAAAAGTAATATCTTTCTTCACTACACTCTTCTCACTCTCACTTTCAGATCATCTCTTGTCATTTTCAGAGGATAGTGTAAACACCTGAAGAATTATGTTATAATTCTCCCTCTTAAAGGTAATGAATAGATGGAAGTATTAGAAGCTTTGCTAAATTTTATCCTGCATGTATCTGGAACTGCTATAACATCAAATGGCATCGATAATCACCCCACTAGATGCACATGAACTCCCTGCAGATAACTAGCATGATTTATAGATTTGTGTTTTTGGAATGACAAATAACAGCAAATAAAATTTTGATAAGACAATTACGGAAAACTGGCATCCACACAGGGCTATTATCAGTGGTTGAAATGATTTCACAAATTTACTGTAGCTGTATTATTTGACATATTAAAAGGGTGCTATGGGTGCCTATACTGATTATTTAGATATGAAGTCAATAACAACTTCTTACCACACTCAGTGCTGCATATCCCTGTCAATCAGTTCAAAAATACTGCTGATGCCAACTCAAAATTTTGGTATGTTTGTTGGTAGAGGAGACTTAAACACTGAATGTTTCACATAACCCCACACAAAAACATGGGCTTAAGTCAGGAGAGCATGATAGTAGTTGCCAATCATCATCCGCACCATGACTGATCCATCTGTTTCTCAATCTACCGTTCATGTCTGCGCTCTCACAGCAGAAATTTGTGCAAAACTTTTTGTGTTTAAAATCTTGAGAATGGCTGCATTACAGCAACGGTGAAACTCGTATTAGGTACAATAACAGCCAACCAGTTGCTTAAATTTTTTATTTATTAATTTTAACTGCAGTTTCAACAAACACAAGCTTGTCTTCTTCAGAAGTATCTGGACAAAAGTTCAGATAAATTCTTATTATAAATTATAAAATTAATATAATCAAATATAAAACAACATTTGTCATTAGATCTACAAAAACAGTATACATACATTTAGAGGTTCATAGACGGATACAATATACAACTTCTGTCATTTTAGTGCGAACCTGCACTATGTCAACAATTTCAAATAGGATTACTACTTGCGTCATTGCAGGAGATTTCTGCCAACTGATTAAATGCTGTGAATAGCAACCCAAGTAAACATGGTAGATGGCGCCACATGGTAAATTCTTATAACCGCCTGAGCAACGTGTGCTTTAGTTAATAATATAAGTACCTTAGCGTGCAAAAATAGGGGAGGGGAGGAATGTAGCAGGATGTAAGTTCACACTATTAAACATGATTGCAACATAGCAATGAAAATATTAATTAAAAACAACTAAATGTGAAATAATCACACAAATGACATTTAAGGTATTATTGCAATCATGTTAAATGTTCATGTTTAATAGTGCGAACTTAAACCCATATCCCTACGTATGTATACTGTTTTTGTAGATCTAATGACAAATGTTGTTTTATATTTGATTATATTAATTTTATAATTTATAATAAGAATTTATCTGAATTTTTGTCCAGGTACTTCTGAAGAAGACAAGCTTATGTTTGTCGAAACTGCAGTTAAGATTAATAAATCAAAAATTTAAGCAACTGGTTGGCTTTTATTGTACCTAATACTTTTTGTGTTTTTCTATATGACTGTAAAGTTTTGTGACAATATGGCAAATAATATAGCTATAGTAAATTTGTGAAATCACTTCAATCATTTATAAAATACCTGTATTTTTTTAAAGTTTGAGGCGATTTTGAAGAGTATTGTAAACATGATGATAATAATATAACATTAATTATATTTATATTTCCCAATCAGCTTTTTTTTAATAAAAAAAAAAGAAAATTAGGACAAAAAGAGTTTACATCTTAGATAGTTCTCATTGTCATTAGAATATTTGATTTATAAGATTATCATGAAAGGGCTGTGTTATTTTTTGAGGTATTTTGTTTTGTCTTTTTAATCTTACTATCTTAAACAACTCAGATGTTTTCTCTTTCATTAATTAGAAACCAAGTTCATTTAACTGAAAATGTGTTCATTCTTTCCATAAAAGTGTTAGCTATTTATTTCAGAAGGCAGTTGTCATTTAAAGTTTAAAAAAAAAAAATACGGTTTCATTCACCAAAACTATGCATGATTTTAATAGATCAGTCATACTCAAATTATGAGCATTAATCATCACATAAACCTGAATATAGTCTGTAAATATTGTGACATGATGTTTGCAGGTATGCTGCATGCTGAAGTTGACCTACTGGATACTAACAATATAATGTTACAGTATTCTTTGCTTATATTCTATTAAGAAGTTAGTTAATTTCATTTTTGTAATCAGCTAGCTGTATTCATGTTCTCGACATGCCATTTTTTATGTGCAAAAACTTGGGGAAGTATAGTTTTTATTAATTTATTTATTTCTTATCTGTTGTTTGAAAATGAAGGCAGAGAATTGGACCCTCAAAATGTCCTGGGAGTATGACATTCTGATGTGTATGAAAGCTTGAGAAGTTTTTTTATCAGTACTTCCTCTTTTGGCTGAGAAAAATTTTATGTGCACAATAAAGAACAACACAATAAGTACTCCTGTAAAATACAGATACATGAAATGGTTCATCTCTGCCATATTATGATACTCATATGCTGATTGAAAGTCATTATAAACTGTTAATGGACTTTTTTTAACAAAATCTAACCATTGCATTTCTTTATGAGTATATTCTAAGAAAAATATTATTTCTTGCTAGATCACAGAGTTTTCTGCTGCTGCAAATTAATAAACTTTCTTAAACTTTAGATGTCATCAAGCTATGAATGTAGGTATCTATCAATTGAGACCATATAAAAATGTGATTATTATTCACTGACAAACTACAGATTCCCTCCCGTATCAGGTTTGTATTGAAGCATACTGCCTCTGCACTCATTGCTACCCAGCAACAACTATTACAGTGATCTTTCTGACAAAATCAGTTTACTTGAAAATGAGGACTGAGACCTTATTGTGACATTACAAAGAAACCTAAATTCTGAGGAAATTTTACTGAATGTATGGTTGAGCACTAATGCCTTGGTGTGACAGTCCGAATGATCCGACGGCGCTTAAAAAAGATAAATTTTTTCAATAGATATTTATTCCTAAAAGAAAAATTAGATGAGCACATTTCAGCCCCAGCAGATAAATTTCAGATAAACTATGTAGAATTGTTACAGAAATGAGATTTGAATTATGTGGCATATAATATTCTTTTAAATAACATTTTAACTTTAAAAGCAAAATACGTGAAGATGTCCTAGTTTGTAGAAAATCATGTAATCTACATCTAAACTCTGCAGTTCACAAATATTATGGTTGGCAGAGTGTGCTTTGCACCAAAACTAACTCTGAGCATTCCAATCTCGAACTGCCCGGCAAATGAAGGAATACATATAAGCATCAGTAAGGCATGTTATTTCTCTAATCTCTCCTGTCATTACGACCTAAATAGCTTAGTGAATGAAGTAAGGCTTGGCACTTGTAAATGAAAGAAGAATTTTGCAACTTTGCTAACAAATTCAGGTGAAACTGACGTCTGTCTGCCAGACAATCCAAGCCTAATCTATGTATCAATTCTTGGCGTTTTTTTAAGTGCTATATCAAGTAGTCAAGCAGCTCTTCTCTATACTTTCTCTAATGTGTCAATCAATCCCTTGCGATAAGAATCCCAAACAGTAATCCAAATGTGAACACACAAGAGTTTTATAAGCTATTTCCTTTGTATGATTGTTGCAATTCTTCAAAATACGAGGGTTGAATCTTAACTGCTGTATATAAACTTTGATAGAAAGTGCTGATAAATCAGCCTGTATTGATGCCTCCACTCACAGGGGATTTCATCTTTGTTTAATCGTATGTATGTATATATATAGTCATTATATATATATATATATATTGTCATTATATATATATATATATATATATATTGTCATTATATATATATATATATATATTGTCATTATATATATATATATATATATATATATAATAATAATAATGGTGGTTGCATATCAGTAGCTATAAGGATGTAGGAGTTATGGTGGTTGAAAGTGGTCAGCCTAGGGCATTTTGACATTTCGACCAAAGGTGTGTGTGTCCCTGTGTTTCACTATGTAGACACAACTACCTATTGCAGACACACTGGTGTTTGTGTGTGGTAGTAGCAGCCTCGAGCTTCCCAGTAGTTTTGGAGGTGTGGGAGATATGTTGGTTGAAAGTGGTCGACCTAGGGCATTTTCTTATTTCAACTAAAGTGTTCTAAAAAATCTTTGGACTCTTCTAGAATGTACTAGAATGTTCTTGAATATACTAAAAGTTTCTAGAATGCAACACATTTTTTAGCTATTAACAAATATAAATAATTTATATGCAACATATTGAACGTGTGAACCAATTTTGATGGAACTGGCGGGTTGCTGATTTGGCAGGGAGTAACATAGGCAGTTTTTTATCCTGGAAATATTAAGGTTCAGTGCAAAAACATAAAAAAAAACTTCAAAATTCTTGACAAACATGAACGAAGTCATGGGCACCAGGTAGTGTAGTTAAATAATAATAATTAAAGCTTTCCTTTTTGTGTTGTTTGATATTTCTTCAATATGTAACATACCCAATTTTACTTCTTGAACAATGGACAGTACATTATTCAATACTCCATCGAAAGCCAAACAGTAGTTTTTGCATGAAACGTATTCAGCGGAAAACTGTTACTAATTTATCAACACTGTTATTTTAAAATTCTCAGCTTTACGTTTTCATATCAAAATACAACTTAATCTATTTTACTTCTACCAGCATGGGCTGTACATTAGTCGAACCCCCATCAAAGTCCAACCAGTAGTTTGTGTGTGAAATATGTTACACGCACACATTTAAATAATAGTTGATTCCTTCTCTTTAGCTTATCAACAGTGCCCCAAACTCATTTATTTTTCAAAAATAAAGTTTGCATTTTTTCTTAGTTACAATTTTATTGTATCTATAGATAAGTTTTGATTCCTTGTTTCACTCTGCCGTAACAAGGAAAATTCATAATTTCTGCAGAAATAATAGGACCAACATACTGAATTAAACACCAAAAACCAGCTAGCTTATCACCTCAATTGGCTTTGATACATGAGATCTTAATGAGAGATAGTAGTCAACAATTACTAAGTGCTGTGCTCATTCGTTCTAGTAACTTGATCAGTGGAGTAAAAACAAGAAAAGATTCATAGTGCTCAGCATGGTTTTTAAAGAAAGTTTGTTAGTGAAACTTTTAAGGTGATATACAGTTTATGAATATCAGTGGCACTTATATTTTGTTTAGCCACTATTCATCAGACACAGTTCCGTAATTATTTCATCTCAAGCATTTATTTGGATAGTGAACCATGTGTTCCTTCAGGATAAAAAAAGGGTTAATATTTTGAGTCGATGCAATAATGGTATTAATTTACATACTGTGGGCTGTCTAATTGAATTTACTAAATCTCTCTGACACACTTTTTCTGCAATGTTGTATTTTCTGTATGTGTTTTTAATCATTTAAAGTGCCTGTCGCTTGGATTGAATACAGCTGGTTATATGCTTTTAGGCCACAAATATTACAATGTATTCAGACAATGTAGGCTTTTTATTAATAATATTATTATTTTATTGTCCAGTAGAAAGTTTCAAGTTCTTTTTCCATTGAAAGGTGTTGTATATTAACTCTGTAAATATTAGATCAGTTTTATATTATGTAGCTTCTTCATTTAATACCATAATAGTTTGTGTTTTACATTTTGGAAGCAGAGTTATACCTACCCTGTTTTAAAATGCATACTCCTTATGCAGGTTCTCCCTCCAAACCTGAAGTCCGAGGTATTTTTAAGGGTGCCAGTGAGCAGCAAAAGGTAAAAATGATAATTTTGTAATGTGATAGTAATTTTAATATTCTGTTGTTTGTAGAACTGCTATTAATTTCTGAGAATTGTAAAGCTAGTACAAATACAGTTAAAATATTTTATCAGTTGCGAGGGACATCCAGAAAAAAAAATTACAAGTGCTCTGAAGAGTGCAGGGAAATTTTTTATTCAAAGGTTGGAACACCTGCATGGAAGAGGGTCCATAACGTCAAACAGAGTTTCACTCCAATTCAGTCCATTGAGATATGTCGTCAGAGAAGGAGCTTCCGTCAACCTCCACAGGAGACGTTCGCTCCACCTACCGCCGATGTGAGATTCGCTCGGTCATCAAATTCCTCACTTTGCGGCAAGAATACACAGCCGAAATCTATCGTCAGCTTGTAGAAACCTACAGGCCTAAGGTAATGTCACATCAGCACAGTTTACAAGTGGGTTAGGTTGTTTATGGAAGGTTGCACTGACACACATGATGAAGAAAAGAGTGGGAAACCATCTCTCGTTTCAGAAGAGCTTCTGAAGGGAATTGATGAAACAATTTGCAGTGATTGACAGCCTTCATGAAATGGTTCCCACACATATCTTTTAGTCTCATGGGTGAAATTGTCTCAGCTTGATTGCATGAAATTGAGAGCAAGATGGGTACCAAAAATGTTAACTCTGGAGTATCGCCAAAATTACGTTTTGGCCACATGTGAATTTTCTGAACGTTATGAAACGAACGGTGAGACATTTCTTTAGTCAATTGTTAATGGTGATCAAACTTGGCTATGTCACTATATTCCTGATTCCAAAAGGCAGTCCCAACAACAGCATCATACCCATTCCCCAACAACCAAAAAGTTCAAACTGCAGTTGTCAGAGCAGAAGATTGTCATCTGTTTTTTGGGACAGAACAGGTGTTTTGTTAGTGGAGTGAACAAGAGGGCCACCATCAATGCTGTCACTTATTGTGAGACCTTAAGGAGATTAAAGACAAAAGGAGAGGAATGCTGATTCGCGGTTTGTCCCTCCTTCATGACAATGCAAGACCCCTTACGGCTCGTGTCACCCAGGACCTCCTTGTGTCCTTTGGAGGGCATGTTGTGACCCACCCATCCTATTCCCCAGACATTGCACCCTCAGACTATCATCTTTTCACCAAATTAAAGGAGTTTTTGGGCAGGAAACGTATTTCCAATGATCAGGAAGCGAAAGAGACAGTGGAAAATTGTCTTTTGGAGGTGGAGCGGAGCGCATATGAGGAGGATATACAAAAACTGGTGCCCGGGCTGAAGAAGTGCATCGAACTTGGTGGCAATTATGAGGAGAAATAAAGACATGTTTTGTAGCATACCCTGTAAATTTGGTTGAAATATATTCATTTTACGGTTTTTAACAGCGTTTGAAACCTTTTTTCTGGATATCCCTCATACATTGGCTAATTCAGAGTTTGAGATTAGACAGCATTCTAAATTTTTTCGTGTATATTTGAACAATTGATTACAATATTCCTTCAACTGGCAACAAAAAATTTAGTCTTGTAATCTGTCAGTGGTGAGGAACCTAGGAAAAGCAAGGCCTTGTATGGTATAAAAATGAATATTTTCTATTGCCAAAACATTCTGATTTTTTTTTTTACCCAGGTTCAAACTTCAAGTTGTGTGGAATACTGCCCAATTGGAATGAAGTCTTCACGTGTGTACCGCAGGATTGTATTACGAAAAAATGTCTTGACGACTAGCTCCACCGTTTCCTTAGGTGAAAAATATCTGTAATTGTCTGCTGACTCACAGATCATTAATTGTTGGTCAGCACACCATTACAGATGTTTTTGCACCTGAGTAAGATAGAGCTAGTTGTCGATATATTTGTCTTTTCATAACACAATCCAGCACCACATCCATGACGACATCATTTCAATCAGAAGCCAGGAAAATCTCCATTCTTACACTGCCCAAACAGATTATAAGGGTGACTAATTTAATGTGGAATATAATTTTTATTTTCTGGTGTAGGTACTAATTGAAGTGCAAGATTGAAACTCAATTTTGATTTCAGCATATCTGGAAACTTTCCGAGTTTGTTTTTATATGTCGAATAGATTTTGTTTTGTTTGTTAATTCATATATGGGCAAGATACTAATACGTGGGGGAAAATTTTTTGTTTCTCATTGTTATTTTTGAACTGATCCTGTGTTTATTTGTAAAAAAAGGGGGGGGGGTCTGTGTTTATCCATCAATACCAGGCGACTGAGCTGTGTTCAGTATTAATGTTTATAAACTATTAGGAAAGTCAATCTAAACCTATACTCTCACGTGGTAAGAGTACTTTTAGTTTACTTGGCATTTGTCTTTTACAACTTTCTTTTTTCTGTCATAAGTCACCTCACTGGTTTGATGCAATCCTCCAGTTCTTCCTATCTTGAGCCAACCTCTTCTTCACAGGACAAAATTGCAACCTACTTCATCAATTGCCTGCTTCATATATTCTAATTATTGCTGCCTGTACAGTTCATTCCTTAAATTTCTCCCTCCACTAACAAATTAAACAATCCTGCTTTTCTTAAAATGTGATCCAACATCCTGTCTGTAGTTTCATCTATTTTTGCAAAACACTATCGCACTTTATCAATCCATTTAATTTCCAACATCCTTCTATAGCATATTATTTCAAACCCTATTTCCTACATTCCAGTATTCCTAAAGTGCATGCTTCACTACCATGTAGTACTATGTGCCATACATAAACTGTAGTTTTAAAAAGATTTTTCCCAGTCCTAGATAAATATTTGTAATTAAAAGATTTTCTTTTTCAAGATGGCTTTTTTCACTTATGTTATTCTGCTCTACTAGACAAGTCACTTTTTTATCTGTGTGTCACTAAGAATTAGTTTGTAACTTTTCACATTTATGCGCAATTCCTTGAAAGATCATTAAAAAATCTTTTTGTTTGATTTATGCTGCACAAATTGCACACTTAGCTCGCTAATACAGAAGAAATGATGATGCCTAAAACAATCTTATTAAACATATTAATGCGCATTAAGTCTGTTCAAAGAAAAAGTTTATTAAGACTTTTGCCTTTTGTATGACTATTCTCTAATTGTGAAGTTAACTTTACTGTCAAATCAAATGAATTTTATGGTAATATAACGACGTCACTTAGCCAAGTGTTGCAGTGTCTTTCCTCCATTTATGTTAAATGTTTCCGTGATTTCGAGAATCAATGAAGTGTTTTATCTCCGATGTTTGTTTTTTCCAATGTCGTATCGTGTAAATCTTCAATAACTGAAACCGAAGCACTGTTTTAGGAAGTATCTCCTTCACCAATTCCATTTGTGGTTAATCCTTTTATTTAATCCTCTGTTGTATCAGAAAAAAATCTTTTAACATAACTGCTATGCTGTATTTTTCTTAAGTGCTTCGAGTGCACAGCTTTTTACGAACCTTATTTTTCTTTTAAACTTTAATAGGCTGCGTCCTATGTATGTTTGTTACATTTCTTTGAAATTTTGTTCAATAAAACTAAAGTTATGGCCTTTATCGGAAAACATAAGAACAAAAATTTCAATATAAAAACTAATTTGAATATCTCAGCCACACCTTAGAAACCGATATGCAACAAAAAATCGCAAATTTCACGAAAGTTACAGGAATAATAAATTGCACCTTCAGACCATCTCTTGCTCAATGGCACACAGGAATCAAGTTATATAACATTCTGGCTAAATCTGTGATATTGTAGGGCACCGAGGCCTGAACATGCCGCAAAGATGATGAAGGGAAGCTACTGACTGCTGAGATGTGATTCATGAGAAGAACAGCTAGCTTACGAGACCAAAAGAAATCTGATGAAATCCTTAAAGAATTCAAAGTTAACCCAGTTCTCCAAGCTGTGCAAAACTACAGAACTTCTAGCACAGACAATGTACTAAGGATGAAGACGGACCATGTCCCACTAAAAATCCTCAAATACCATCTCAGAGGCAGCAGAGATGTAGGAAGACCACCAAGAAAATGGACTGAAACCTTAACAAGCCACCAGTCCTAATACTGGATAGGAAGAAAGACATTTCAGTTTCTGCATTACTGATATGAAATGGCCGAAATTGTAAATGTTTACTATCTTAACAGCAATTAGATGTCTCAGATCAGTCCTATCTTGTTGAATATGTGCAGACCGGGTTCCAAATTTTGACCATGTTCGGTGGCCATCCTGATATCGATTTGTACACGGTTCTCCGTTGTCGTGCGGGGCCAACGCTGGAATGGACCCCACTTTCTAGCTTCAGTTATCACGCGCCAGTCTGTGTAACACAACCCGAAACAAAATTACTTTTACACTATTTGCATACATATAGAAACTTTTACTATCTTCCCTTTTGTTAGATCACCTTTACACCCTCAAAGAGGCACATACTAAGCATTCCCTCCCCATCACCATACATTAAAATGAGAATGCCTATCTGTGCCACAGTGTTTCCTTATTGGGAGACCCCGGGTATTAAACTTTCATCAGCCATAATTTGGCTCGTATACAATGTAACAACTACGAGGGTGATTCAAATGAAAACCTTAAATTTGTAATAAAAAATCGAAATTTCGCACCGTTATCCTGTAAGTTGGTAAGCGTGCCACAAGCAGCGTGCAGAATGGCCTGCAGGTGGCAGCATATTGCAGAAGCACAAATACCGTTGCAGTATCAGTATAAAGATGGCTGCCCCACTTGAGACTTGCACAAAGGAAGAACAGCATTCTCTTATTCGGTTTTTAAGTAGTGAAGGTGTGAAACCTATTGAAATTCATCGAAGAATGAAGGTTCAGTACGGTGATGCATGTTTGTCACAGCAGCTAGTCTACGAATGGAGTAGGAAGTTCGCAAATTGTGTAACTTCAGTGGAAAATGCCCTGCGTCCAGGTCAGACACAACGAGTTGTGACTCCACAGAACATTGCAGCAGTTGAAGCCATAGTGATGTAAAACCACGGAGTGACACTGAATGACTTTGCAGCATGTTTAAAGATTAGTCATGGTTTAGCACACCACATTGCGCATGATGTGCTCCAGTTTCACAAAGTGTCTGCAAGATGGGTGCCACGGCAGCTGACTCCTGAATTGAGAGAACGACGTGTTGATGCTTGTGAAGAACTTCTTCGGCGCTTTGAACAAGAAGGTGATGGTTTCTTTGCAAGAATCGTTACTGGAGACGAAACCTGGGTTCACTTCCACCAACCGGAAACGAAGAGAGCGAGCAAGGAATGGCGCCATTCCTCATCGCCAAAACCAAAGAAGTTTCGAACAGAACCATCAGGAGGGAAAGTTATGCTGACTCTCTTTTGGGACGAAAAAGGCGTCATTTTGGAGCATTACATGCCTAGAGGGACCACTGTCACCAGTGCGCCATACACAGATCTCCTAAAAAAATCATCTTCGGCCTGCAATCAAATCAAAGCGACGTGGATTGCTGTCATCAGGTGTCCTTTTGCAACATGACAATGCAAGGTCCCACACTGCCGGTACAACAGTTGCAACAATCGCAGACCTGCATTTTGAGTGTCTTCCTCATCCACCATACTCACCAGACCTTGCCCCAAGTGATTTCCATATGTTTGGACCACTCAAAGAAGCAATGAGAGGAAAGAAGTTCCGTTCTGATGAAGAGGTACGTTACGCGGTCCATGAGTGGTTGCGCGAACTACCAAAAGAATTTTTTTCTAAAGGAATTTATGCACTTTGTAAGCGCTGGAGGACTTGCATTGAGCGAGGGGGAGATTATGTTCAAAAGTTATACAGCTTTGTACCACTTCTGCACAATAAATAATATTTAAAAGAATATTTAAGGTTTTCATTTGACTCACCCTCGTACAATAAATAACCTCTAAAACTTTTTTGTAAGTCCAGAAATGCTCTTTTTCCTACCATTCTGATGTTGGGACGTCATAACTCCCTTCGCACAAAGAAATTCTAGCACACATAATACGTTTGTTATGAGGTGGCCTATTGATGAGATAAAATATTCGTTTAAAAAATATGTATGCAAAGAGTTCGGTATTGTGGCCGCAACGATGCTAGTCCACGAAACATGAGTGGGGTTCCGCGCGACAGCCTGAGGGTTCGAGTACCGCCGGGGTTTCCATTTAGTGCTATCACCATATGCTGAAGTCTGTTCCTCCAACTATAAACGAGATTTCTATATATCCGTTAGCCTAATAATGACGTGATCTGATAGGCATTATAAAATGGGTAAACATTCGTATCAGTTGTCCTGATTTTATCGCCTGTTTATGTTTTGGTTGAAACTTTATTTTATAACGATATTAATTTATGGATTTACGCGAAATTTCGTAACATACTTTTATTACATTATTACACCAATGAGAGTCGAAAGTCAGACTATCTAATTTACAGTGATCACTTGGAGATAAAAATAACTCGTGACCTGGATAATATCCTTGTGTTCATGAGTTCCGTCGGGGATATAAGTGTAAATAAGCTTCTCTGTGAATACCGCCTAAAGCTATAGCAGATAATAACGTGTAATCCGAAATGATCTGATACGCCTAAAATCCAACTTATCTCTAGACTAGACCAAACACTTCTAGGTATGTATCAAATTGTTAAGACCTGAGTGATTGGAGATCACAATTCCCTACCGATAACGGACAGGTAAACCTATTTTCTGGCTAGAACGGCTTTTTTCAGGATAATTGTTTTAAAAATGTCTTGGTTTAAACAACATAAACGAGAAGCAAACTAGGGCAAGAGCTGGATCTCTTATCAGTGTAAACAGCCGACGTATGGTCTGAGATAACGGCATCTCCCAGAGGTTCAGATGAAATTCTGATGTTCCTTCGCATTATGGGTCAACCGGTTGCATTCATTTAACTGTAAGAGAAAAATTTACATAATTTTACCTGAAAGCGGTTTTCGGTGTTAATAATTTTAAATAACATGCTGATTTTAGTTTGCCTGAGATGAAATGCCTAGAAGTAGTTGTTTTGGAGTATAAGCAATTTACTTTGAGATTCAAATTTTTGATATTGCAGTTAACTGAGTGTATGACTGAGATTTTCACTTGTAAATAATTTCTATGAATTGAAATCTTGAACGCAGGCTTTTAACTCGAGTAGGCTCTACATTGTACTGTATTGTAGAGACAGCTGAAGAACTGACTTTTCAATCACAATTATCGCTCATTCATAGTCTTCGGCTTCGATCAAAAAATTTAACCAAAGTCTCAGACTGACTTGTATAGTTGCGCTAATCAACCACTGCCAGTTAAACGCCTGATTGCAAGAAATTTGTTGTTACATAGTTTCACAGATGCGGTTAAGTTCTGTCCATGACTTGGTTTGTATCAACCCGCTTTAAGTCTATTTTTAGAATTTTTAGTTTGCTTATACGTTCATTGAGTTTTTTTAAAAAAATTGGCTTATTCCTATTTGCGATAAGTTTTATTGTTATCGCCGGAACCTACAGTTTTAACATTAACGATGAAATAATTTTCACGGAATATTGTTTTCGGTACTTGCAGTCTCCAGTTTATACAGGTTGGCATGCCGGTTATTATGTCTTTCAAACGGTAAATGTGAATTAGCTCGAAAATATTCTGATGTTACCTAGAGGATATCGTAAAAGAGATTACAAAGCCGTTGTGTGGTCACATGGAGACGTGGAAGGAGAATCATTTAGGTTTGAAATAGACTGACCTGAGGCATATGGGTGATACGAGTAACCGTGTTCGAGAAGAGGACGGGATGGGAAAGGTACGTACGAGCAGTAGCAGAAAAACGCGTTATATTGGGAAGCAGGCTGGAGAGTGATCAAATCCGGCAGTAAATTGAATATCCAGAATGGCAGAAGACGGTCAATAGGTGCAAATCACCTGTAGAAGGTAGCGGAAAGTGTAGAGTTTCTATTAACACAATCTTCTCTTAGAATTTAGGGTATCACAAATATTGCTCTGTAAGGGCAGTAATTCGCATTTGTCATCGTCAACTTAAGGCACTAGGCCATGTAATTTGCTCGTATTTAACATCTCAGTTTTCACTTCGATGACCAACGCTTTGTTTTCTTTGAAAAAGATTCATGTTCCTGCGACATTCGTCAGTATTCAGAAATTTTCTCATCAGTCTACATAGAAGCGTCAGTGGTGGTGCAAACTTAACTATTGAACACATTATACAAAATATTGCGTTTGTCTTAAGTTTCAAATAGTTTTACTTTCGTTTCAAGTAAAAAAAAAAATTTAGACTTTTACTTTCACAACAAGGGCCCCAACCTATATAAACGTTATATTTCATCAGCGGTATTTGCTGCTCATTTGCGTGTTCTCTCTCTCTCTCTCTCTCTCTCTCTCTGTGTGTGTGTGTGTGTGTGTGTGTGTGTTTCACACACGCACTTAATATCGTTCTCTCAATTATTATTCTTCTTTATGTATTATGAAATTGAACAAAGTATTTATAGGGAATTAAAAAAAAACCTTGTTAATGTAACCATTATTGTCATTTATTGTGGGCGCAAAATCTAATTTTCCTAATGTAACAATTGCAGTGTCATCTTGAGGCTGTTGAAAATGTAAGTTTCCATCAAGCCCTGACTGCCGCCGTACCAATTGCTTAGGTAACCAGAGGCTTTTGTTTTCAATGTTACCAGGACCGTCTTTAAGAAGCTACGAAATTCTGCATATTGATTCCCATGTATTATTAGAAATCTCAGAGTTCATCACATGGGCCGATATTACAAACATTCTATTCCAAGACGTGCAATTTTTGCTTGTACAAGTTTGAAAACAGACTCGATTGAGATGAAACACAACGACCATATGAACCTTGCGTGGGCGAATGGCATGTGTCAGTAGCGTAGTGTGACTTCCAAGGCCGCCGCTTCCGCTAGCCTGGCCTGGTCTAGTCTGCATGTCTGTTATCCGTTACGTCCCCGAATAGACCACGCGACACCTCTTTTGCAGTCTTTAACCCCGTTACGAAACTTTTACTCTCACCCAGTACTCTCTGATTGCTGTTGTCCTAACCATCATATTGCAGGGTTAAGGTCAGTAATATAGTAATATTGACATTACTAATAAGTGTATGTACTGTTCCACATCCCCGAGATTATTCTCACATGGGATCAAAGTGAACATATCTATCTATCTATCTAGGTCCGCGCTCACTAGGGCAGGCCTCATCGCATCGCATCGGGTCGCATCGCATTGAGCGAAAATGCTGCAACGCTCATCTGGACGCAGCGAGTCGCATTTCTTTTGTCACCGCCTTCGGTTCTCGACGATTACTCAGCCGCTTCTGCACTACAAATGGACACATCAGACAAAGGGCTCTTATTTTTATATATTCATTGAAGAAAATTAAGCAGAAAAGGGAATGGGTTTAATGTGAAAAGGAATTTTCCGCATTTCTTAGGCACATTATATGGCAAACATGTTACAAAAGTTCTACAGAATTGCGGTTCTCTTTATTTTTAATGCAGAAAAATGAATGTTTTTCATGGTTTTAATAGCCCTTTATTGCAGTTGTATTTTGGTCGCAGGAGGATTGGAAAAAAAATTAAGATGGCAAAACATTTAGCTACAACAATTTAGGTGATGTATTGGCTGCAGGAAAACTGAATTTTCACGTTGACAAGTGAGATAAAATGCAGTATGTAATAGTAGTAAATGAAGCTTTTCCCCTTTCGAGATGAGGCCTATTTCAGAATATCAGAAAAAAATGAAATGAAGAGAAACGAACTTTCAATTACAGACTCAATAAACTATGGAGGGTGATCGATAACTGCTTTGGTGTTATTGGTAGAAGGTTTCAAATCTGTGAAAGAAGAATGTCGGTGTTACCTAATAAGATAAATAAAGTAATACTAGCGACGTGCTGCATTCACAACCTTTTGATTAACAACATTTTAATTGAGTTGCAGAAAGTAAGAACGAAAATGACAACAAAGAAATTTCAACAGGTTTCTAGGTTACATCAGAAATCATTAAGATTTAGAATAATTTCACAAAATATTTTTAAACAATTAGGTTAATTGTTAACACAAAGCTTTAGAAGCGGAATTTAAAGAAAGTGATAGAAAATTATAATACACACGTAAAATAAACAAAAAATAAAATACGAAACATGACATTATACCTGGTTGTTTTAACTAGTTTCTTATTTCCTCCCAAATATATATATTTTTTGTTATTATATTTCGCTTCTTGTAAATCATAAAACTCTTTGAAAGTCATTACTAATGAGATGTAGTACTCTTCATCCATTACGTTTGAATAGTTTAAGTTAAAACATACAAGCAAAGAACAAGTGAGCATGAGCTAGAAATTTTTTTATCTTTATTAAATTTCATAAAGTAGTTAAATTTTCAGATTGTAATTACTTATATTTTTTCAGAAATCATCCACCATCCTGCGTGCAAATTTGCAGCTAATTTTGTTGAAGTAATGAGTTAATTCAGTGGCAATTAATCAGAAGCATTTTTACCTATTGATTCCAGAAGACATTTTGTACCGTTTTCTCCTGTCAGACTATCGTAAATTACATACGGAGATAGTTAAATGATGGAAATAAATTTTTACATGCTGTTGAGTGTTCTGTACCTCATTTTAACTGTCACAAATAATATGAATGAAAAGCTATGTGGCCTCGCTCGGCAAAATCCTCCCCCCTTTTTCCACGTAGCCCAGCGTAGCTTTTTCTTCAACCCCTTTCCCCCCCGCCTTAGACTGGGCCACGGTCACGTAGTTTATGGACGCCCCATGAGGGATGAGTGAGTGGTTCTTAATTGGCACAGACACCACCAGGCCATCAATGGTCGGTAAGGCACAGTGCTAATAGCTGCTTCTAGCTCCATCCAGTCATAGCCCGTGTTTACATGGCGTGGAGTGGAACCTCTGGTCGAACAGAATTGGGTATTGATTGGAAACGTTCGTGTTCTTCTTCGTGTTCCCAGAAAATGATCGACTTTTTCAGAACGACAGTGTGCCATGTCACCGAACCAAAATCGTTCACGGTTGATTTGAGGAACATTTTGGACATTTCCAGCGAATGATTTGGCAACCTATATATCGAGATATGGGCCCAATTGAACATATCTTTGACATGATCGAAAGATCAGTTTGTGCACAACTTCCTGCACTGGCAACACCTTTCGCAATTATGGCGCGTTGTAGAGGAAGAATGGGAACTCCCATCGGGTTCATGCACTTCGCCTGGCAAAAGGGAGTCCCACACCAAATCAGAATGTATCCCATTACTTTTATTGTGTAGTATAGATGGTTGATGCGATCATGGAAATATTTTTAATGTGAAAGGTGTATAAGTTTAGCGTACATGTGTTTATAGCAGTATTACTTGAACAATACTACCTCCTGCTCTTTAAGCATTTGTAGCTTAATTCGTTATGGATGTTACTTTTGATAAAATTTTAGCTTGCAGATAACGTCATTACCTGACTTACAGTAACAGTTTTTGAAGTTTTATTATTTTGTGGTGTTATATCAGTTCAGATACTTGCATTGACTGTTAATAACTTCCTTCTGTGCAAATAGTTCGGTCGAAACGAGATATGGCGTGCAACTCATTGTTTGTTCGCAATACACCTGCGCGACTCGTCGGAGTGCAGTGGGTGAGCCGACAGCGCATGCGCAAGTTGTCGCCGCCGCTGTTGGGCGCAGTGTTGCGTTCAGTCGCAATCGCTAAGTGCACTGCGCTGTACGCAACACTGTGCTACGCTCACCACACGGCCTGTCGTCATGAAGATCAACGGATGTGTGGGACTGTCACAGTGAAGTTGTAGTGTATGCTCCACGCCAAACAAATCTGGGATTTATTGCGACGTGAAAAAAAAAAAAGAATTAGTCTTATCTAGAATTAATTGCTGTTTGGTAGCGTTCTGACTATACCTTCGCATGCAATGATATATAAACTCTGCGATTTTAATAATTACATCAAACTGATGAAAAAATAAATGTGATAGTTATTACATTTATTCTGTAACGTCTATTAACGTAAATCATGAATCTTTAACAATAAAACAGAGTGATATGTAAGGTCGCCAAACTTGGTGTCAATGCATCTAAACATATTTGTTCTCCAGCACTCCGCCGGCATGTGTGCGCCGTCTCCACTTGTTGCTCTGATGAGCGATTCTTGATAGTGGCCATAGTCTGTCGGCTGACAGGTGACAGTTACCGTCCAGACTTGAAACCTTGTCGCGACCGACATTTCTGCACAGAATTCGCGTCTTCCATCGTCTTGTGTTACCGCATTTCTGACATTGGTTTGCGTGGATGGACGTATTTTTAACGAGAGAACAAATTGGTGGAACAAATTCATCGGCACTTCTATAAAATATAGAGCGCGTGTACTTCAAGTTTTCAAATCGTAGTTTAAATTTTGAATTTAAGTGAGGAGCAAGTCTGATTAATTCCGGAAATACTTTGGAAGATAAGAATACGCAGTCATGCTTCTCAATGCAATACTTCATCCCCTCTCATCACTTTCCAAGAAAACTTTCCTGGGAGGTAATGCAAGCAACTTTGTGTTCACCGGCATTTTAAAGGTATCAGTCACTGCCTCGAGAAGAAGAGGGCAGTAACAATGGGACGCTGTGCTTGCCTCCCGTGTTTCCACGAACGCTCTGCACCACCCAGAGTAAGTACTACTCACCACCACCACAAACACAGCGGCATGCGCGCTTACTTCAATTTGCAAACTCATTCTTTGTGTGTTATTAAAGATTTTTTAGAACGAGATAAATTCAAGATCGTAGCAGGGACCTCATCAGTGTCTTTCTATATCAACAACTCTTCCGTTTTCAGTCAGTGGGATGTTTTTTGTTCTCGTTGTGCGTAATTTTTAACATCGAGATTTATTAACGTTAAGGAAAGTCTGTAATTGTTGTTATCCAGAACCGCTGAACTGTATCAGCCCCACCCGGGTAAATTTATATTCGAGAATGAATCAATATCTGCTGCCGTATCTGATAACCTAAATATTTTCTGTCGGAGAATATAAGTATGTATAATGTACGACTGGAGATTTTCTCGTCGTTGTAAATGAATAAAATTTTCTCGGGTAACTAGCCGAGTTAGTCCATCGTTTGACCACGACGTTTCGGCGGTCACAACTCTGCCGCCATTGTCAAGTCACTTGACAATGGCGGCAGAGTTGTGACCGCCGAAACGTCGTGGTCAAACGATGGACTAACTCGGCTAGTTACCCGAGAAAATTTTATTCAAGTATGTATAATGTTTTTGGACCCTCCGCTTCATCACCAGTCCCAATACTGAGGTACAATCGATGAATATCATTTTTTTACGAAGAGATATGGAGCTACTTATTTTAGTCTTAGCTATAAATCAGAAATACCTTATTATCAAATGGTATTTCAAGACTATATTTAACGTTCAAAGCTAGCACAAAGGAAATTTCGTATACAAGCAGCTTGTGAAACTTCAAGCAAACAGGAGAAGGCGTGTTCTGACTATAGGCCATAAAATAATTGTCACCGAGTCGGATCAATGAACGATTGTCACATGGCAGTAGCAATTATGTGACTTCAGAGTGACTCAAATGGTGCAGATGGTATTCGCTCTCTAGCCAAATTCCCACCCGTCCCAATGAGTTGAGGCGGTACCTTACAACTGATATTCACGTTTTCTTTCACGCATTTGCTAAAGCTCACGCACAGCAATAGTCACGAATACCCGTTCACTGCTTTTCATGCATTGGCCATTTAAACTTAATTCGAATGCGTTCATTCGTGTTAAAGCTTTAGATTGCATTAACGGTAATGGCAGATGCTTTTTTTTTTTAAGTAAAAAAAAAAAATTAGCGTGATCCTGCATTTAGTCGAGTATTAACTTCATACTCATCCTAGAATCAACGTACTGAGTCTTCATTATTTCTCGCTGATTATTGATGAAAATATTACACGAGTTCACATTACGCCGCATTTTTAGTGACATGTCCAAAACAATTCATCGCTGCAATCGTTAGAGAGTTAGTCTAGAAAATCACTCGAACATGTACAGTAATTTATAGATTTCGAGAAATTATGGACCATTTCTGGTACTGATTTGTATCTACTTTTGACGAGGAGGCCCACTATGTGCTGCATTTCACCCTGTCACTTGTTTACTACCTAGGCGCTAATGACAATCTGTCTGCGAGCCGTAAAGCTTAAAAAAAAAAGAAATATCCAGCAACCAACCCAAAGTCTAACCTGATATTTAAGCAATACATTCTGTATTTTATTTGTCGAAGATTTACTCTGATCATAAGGTAATTTATTTGTTCGCTTAATGGTCCTTTCACTTCCCTAATCATTGTTAGACATAACACTTATATTAATTTTGTTGAGCATTTTTCGTTTTTGATAGTACTAATGAAGAAACAAGGCTGAAATAAAGATTTCGAACACCTTCACCAAGTTACTAACTTGCGTGTTTGATAAAATCTGTATTGCTGCATTACTGTATCATTGCACTTATGTTTGTGTAGAAACCCGTATCGGAGGCTAGAAATTTTTTGCAAATAGACTGGTTGGGATGACAGTCAAATGAATTACTCCCACATATCAATCATGTTAGTTCTGGTCTCAAGGCGAGTAAATTAATTTGAATTTCATTCAACGTTTTGTTTTAATCCACTGTTTTATTAATAATTTCGTTTATGTTTCATACTTGGGCATTTTCTGTAACTGCAGTACTTGTTTCTTTCGTGACTTCATCGCCTCAGATGTGCGGCGTTCGTGTGATGCCGCTGGTGAGTTTCTGTTCCGGCGCCGACGAAAATAACTGGCTAACGCTTTGCTGCGAGCACTGCTCATTCAGCGCTCCTACATCTCGGTATTTTATGAGGAGAGAGAGAGAGAGAGATCGATCTGAAGGGTGACACAGACGTCACATTTATCTTTTAGCTCTTCTGCCATGATATGTGAAAACGTCTGCAGTTTTAATTGAAAGATACTTTTCACATTGTACGATTCTTAATTTATTTTACTTCCCACTCTCCTCCCCTCCCCTCCTCCCTCCCTTTCTTTTCTGTCTCGTGTTTGCATCTTTTGAACTACGTGTTCGTTTCCCTATGATAATGTAAAACCATCTAGTTAAGTTTAGCAAACCAGAATTTATTAAATCCTTAGCCAGCAAGGTAAATGGCCTTAGGATTTAAAATTCTGCGCTGTGAAGCTGCCCACAAATGTTACCTCGAATGTTATAATTACTTTACAGGCAAACAAAAATAGTAGTTCAATTTTCTTCTTGTGGTTTTAAAAAAAATATTCTCGCTGCTTGAATTTGATGGAATTGCTGTTAGATGGCAGTAAATTAATATCTTGCCAACAGCATTACTGAAGAATCAATACAGACGTTTTCTGGTGTAGCTCTCTTGGTAGAGTCAGAATTTATTCATTTTTTTTTTTTTCCTATTCTGTGTTAGAAAAAGAAATATTCATGATTTCCTTGCAAAACAGAGTGTGACTTGTCTATCGAGGTAGTACTTTCTAAAATGTCTACATCTACACTATGCAGTTCATAAAACTTGGATTACATCCAAACCTTAACGGCGAAAGGAAAGAAGAATGCTTATAAACATCTGTACGGCACATTTTCTTAATGTCTCCTTTCATTTCTACTTAAATACGTTGGTAAAACTATTAATTACTTGGGCTAGTAAAAAAAAAAAAAAGTGTGGGGTATATTTGATTTCCTTTCTTAAAAATGGAAGTAATCTGCGACGTTTACCAATCAACAGGTACTTATCCTCTTCTACGTCAGAAAAGGTGCATAGTCATGGGATACCATCAGAACGCGGTGCCATCCCCCCATTTCATATTCTTAGTCAATCTGAGCAGAGTCTATTTGTAGCTATGTGGAAAAACCGCTTACTGAATTTAATTCGTTGAAGTGTGACGGCCACGTCATTACTTTCATCAATCTCTCAGTCGTTTGTTTACAATGTGGCATTCTGCTGGCACCACAACTTAGCTACCTTACCTACTACCAACGTTTCGTAGATTTTGTAACGCGAATTACAGCGAAACTCTTTAAATGCTTCACCCATTTCAGTTTTTATTTGACCTTTGTTCTCTGTACTTCAGGAACTTGAATGAATCCTCTAATTGTAGTAATTATTGAGAATGTTTCTCCAACAAAAATTTATACCGCCAAGAGTTCCGATAATAGGGCGTTACAGGAGACCCCGGGTTTAGGTAAGTGCTAAATTGAGCATAGAACCTCTCGTTTCTCTACGCAGTGTCTCATCTTCATTTATATTGCCCAAGACAACTTAAGTTATATATTCAAGGCTGGTATATTTAAAAAGAACGAACTGTCACTTTTTGCTACTGTTTTTCGAATTCACAGGAACCTAGGATAGCAATATTAAGTCGAAAATCACGTAAAGTCTTCAGATATTAATCCGTTGTCGGGCTACATTTATTTTTGTGTATTTATTGAAATTATTTTCTGTGAAATATCTTTCAGTATTTCCAAACTTACCTTAATTACAATGGAAACATTCAGGTTCTCCAAATCTATGCAAATTTAGGAATAACATTACATGTAAACGTATTGTGCCTAAGTAACGAAAGCTACTTCGTTGATTATTGGCACACTGCTATGTTGGATGTGACATTTGACGTATTATACACCGAAGAAACGAACGTGTCGAAGAATTTAACAGTTAAAGAAGACTGGATAGAGTACAATAATTATTTGTGTACTGTCCGTAATATGGATACTAAGCGTGGCTCTGGTTGTGATGCAGTTTTACTATAATTCAAAGATGCTAGGATTTTAAGATATATGAAGGATACTAAGGACTTGAAACTAACAGATAATGTATAGATTGATCGCGAAAAGTTTCATATTACAGAAGATTTTCCCAATTCTGTGCGGAATTACACACCAAGTATTTGTTTGGAGTGTTGCCCTCTATTACTATGAAACATGGGCATTAAATGGAGGAAAGCAAGACTAATTTCATTTGAACATGATGTTACATAGTACAAGGATGTTAAATATCATCTGAAAATGAAAAATAACGAAGTCCGCCAGGGAGTATGGCAAAGCTATGCCATCTGGAGAAGTGTAACAATTGGAAGAACGAGATTAATGGCACAAATTTTACACTCTTAGAGTTTCCAGGTAGGAGACGAAAGCAATGGCTTCAGAAGAACTATAACAAGTGGAAGAACAAGATCCTTTGGAAAAATTCAAGCGCTGAGAGCTGAATGAAAATATTTTGTAATGAAAAAGGTGTCGAGACACACAACAAATAATGGAAGTCAGTTGTAATCGAAACTATGAAATTAACTGGAAAATAATGACCAAGTTGCTCGAAGTGTTGCCGCAAATCATGATATGAGGTGTAGTTAAAAGATTGATTTGTTAATGACATTGTTTAACTTCGATAAAAGCTCACTCAGTATGGTGTACACACTTTGCATAAAACTATTTTGTGTTTAACATGTGATGTAGAACCTACCGTCTTCCTGGAAAATCTTCATTTCTAAATTTCGATAAGTCTTGGCTTTAGGGACTCCCGAAACCTTTACACTATTAGTATTTCCTCAACTTTTTTGTGAATGTGTTATTTCAAGTAAAAATTGCGTTTTTTAACTATCATAAGAGTCTCAACTAGTCTGATATCTTAATTTCATCTCCTTATCATACCTATTACAACACATATACTTAGTCATTTGCGTAAAATGTTCTCCTCTATTTCTAAAACTCTTCCACAAACTTATTTCTCATACATCATTTCCAAAAGCTACCACTCCATATTTAATTCGTGCACTTAATTTTCAATATCTTTCTACAGTAACACAGTTCAGATGCTTCAGTTTTCATTCTCTTTCGCATTCCAAGCTTCATTTGCATAAAGCGCTATGTTCAATTCTAAAATTTTACGGACGATTTTTAGATCAACGTTTAGTGTTAAAAGATTCCTCATTTTGAAGGAGGCTCTTGTTGCTAAATTTTTAAGATCTTTGTTTCTTTGGCCAACATTAGCAGAAAAGCATTTTTTTGATCACAGCATTATTAAAGTGCCTAATTACTCGAAACTAGTAGGTTGCATCTAATTTTTCTGACATTTCTGTCTTTTCAGTAAAAAATATGGGAGATCTTATGCTAATCAATAAGTCTGCGCGGAATTTTAGGTTTTTGGTGACCAGATTTTCACAATACAGTCTCATATTTACATGAAACACACAGTTACGTGTAGCTATCGGCATCCTGTTGGAGATTTCGGTTTCTTCTATCATGTATCTCTGAACTGATTCATAATTTTTATCCGTCAAATACTCACTGCTCATGAGTACACATACATTAGTCAGTTCTGAATACGAAAATATGGGTAATGAAGTCTGGTTATAAATAACCTTTCTTATTTTAGCAGCCGAATTAAATATTTATTTAATAATCACAAAAAAATAAACGGAATCTCCAAGTAACGATGCTTGGTGCGTGAAAGCTTAGTTGTCACCCATACTCGTAAAGCTAGCGTTTCGTAGAAAACTGTGTTAAATTATCGAAAACGCTTATTCTTAAGACGGAAATCCGAAACCATAACAGCATTGACAAAGATGATTAGCAAGAATAGTATTAAAAAAAGTAATCAGAGCTTGCATTTCTCGTTAATATACCTGTCTATTCATCTTTCAACAAATAGATATAATATCGATGGGACCCGATAACGGTGAGTTTATAAAGAATGTTTTCTAACGAATTTTTTCTAGTGTGAAACGATCTTCCATTATAACCATGATCATAGCAACGCTAAAATTGCCTCGTGAAAATCTAAGCAGTATTGCTGTTTGTTTATGCCTTTGCCCTCCTCCTAATATCAACATACACATAGCTTCGATCAGTTCTTTTATACTGATTGCATTTCTCGTATACGAGTATGTGTGCAATTTTATAGCTTTGCAGATGAAGTTTTTTGTCAATGAGTCCAGAATCGAGCCTCTGACCCTTTCCTGTTTTATTATATGTGGTTCTGAAGAGGGTTGTTATAATGTGCATCTCGCAGACGCCATGATAGTCGACGTAGAATGTGTTGAGACCTCTGTGACTGTCATGACGTTCGTCATCGCGTTGTCAGATAAGCGACTGTTAGTAAACATTCCTGAGTCTTTATCAGAGGCATGGCGGATGTACTTAAATGAACAGAACCATCTGACTTCTGACAGCTCACTCTACCGCCCTATCACCCAGCTTCGGAGTGAATTTGTATGGGAACTGGCAAGCAGGGTCTGTATTTTAAGCGCGTTTGAAGCGAAGTGGCAGGGCGTATGTCGCAACCTGTTAGACTTACTACTGGTAACGTTGTACATTGATTTTGTGCTAGGAATTTTAATAACTTTAATCGGTGTTCACCAGACGACTTGATACGCCTATTATTTTGTTTTAGGCATACTTACTAATCATTGTCTGCAACAGTGATTTCAATAACTTTTTATGCCGTATGGCTTAAATATTTCGCCGAAACCATACAGACTCTTGACAAAGATCCAAGCGTGTAGAGTTTTTGTGAATTAGTACACGATTTTTTAACTGGACAGTAGCAGTAAGTCGTACAGGCCGATGCCGTTCCACAGAGCTGGTAGCAATAGGACTGCTATTTCCTTAGTTTCTTTAAACGATCTTGGGAGCAATACAATTGCTAAATTGTTTTCTGTTAATGAGGTGAATACGTACGTAAAAGATCTGTTGGACAATTCAAAGATTCAGCAAAGCGTTGATGTTATTTCAATATGGTGTGACAAGTGGAAATTTAAATTGGATATAGGTACAGATATACGCATTAAGGAACATCAACAAGGCGCTTTCCCATGATTACGAGATACACACGCTTCAATAAGGTTGATTCCTTGTAGTATTTGTATGTAAAAGTACAAAGCAATATGTTGCACATAGCCTCGCCCACCATGGAAGATAATTTTTTTTACAATGATACCAAGATCGAATCTTGAGAAACTGCATCGAGTGGTAAAAAACACTTGTACGCCCTCATCTCGAGTACTATATGGGATCTATATTGCAGGGAAATGGCTTCATCTTAGTCGGTGGCATTTTAATGTTGGAGTCATTTTATTGACTGTTACTAGGACCCCACTTTTCTAAGGACAGTGAGCACCGCTTTTTACTTGCGGACTTCAGATGTAAGTAGCAAACAATTTACCAAGTGCTAATGTTTACTTTAAGATATCAGTTATACAACATTTCCACTAAAATAAGAATATCTTTATCGTATGAGAAACATTTCTGTGATCCTCTTTAATGCCACCAGATGTAACGGCAACAGTTTGCTGAGTGTTCTATGAAAAAACAATTCTTTAGAGAGTCTACATAGATAACAAGTGAGAAATAATACTCGTGAAAGAATAAAATGAAGACTTTAACCCTTTCGCTAGCCCCAGAACGGACCACAGTAAACAACACTGCTGGTATGTAATGGATCTTATCTTAACGTTTAAAGACAAACACAAATTTCGGTGGGTGGTTGGTATTAATAAAATTAATAGCCAGTTTTCACAATACTGGTGTGTATCTTCGAAACAGAAGCTGTGTGATTAACTGAAATCAAAATATTGAAGCATTATGTACAGAGATAAATCGTTGCTGGATTTGTTAGTTTCTCGAAGCTCTGTGTTAATGATTACTAACGAATCATTCCGAAAGGGGCCATCCACGAGAAGTTCTTACAGTCATTGAAGGATGGTTGCCCTAATTGTATGGAAAAATAAAGGAGAGCAAGCAAGTGAACTGCATCAAGTTTGTAACGTTTTACTTAAGACAATATTTTCACCCGTTTTTGACATATTTGCTTCGTTTCCCATCCACCTGCCGTCAGAGTATAGTATAAGTTTGATTTGTGTTTATTCAGGAATTGTCTAATGGCTTCCTACACCGTGACACAACAGATACAAAACTTAATTTACATTAACTTGTGAAACTGGCTTCAGCGCACTCTGCCCTGAAGGAAAGGAATCTAAATTTTAATCCTCTGCGTCACGATTTTTCATTCCATTCATTTATACTTTTTACGGATGATAACTGAAATATGTTTAAACTCGTAATTTATTTTCTGTTGAACCATACGACCCTTCGATGCCGGAGTTTATTAAGCTCTAAATTACAGTATTGTTAGCAAAGAACTGAGAATAATTGTTTCAGCTAGAGAGTTTCTAGGAATGATGAAAATTTAATTGGCCAGGTTGACTATCAAGTATTTCCAAAAGTGAGGACCGTAAGTTTCCGTCTCATTGATAGGTCATATTTCTAGACATCATATGTAACTAAGACTTCATTTACTTTTCACGATCGTAATTAATTACGATGATATTGCCCATGAAGCAACTTTTTTACATAACTTTTAACTTTCATAGAATTGTAAATATTTTTAAAAATAGCTAAGAGGTTTGAAAAAATGATAACCTTCAGAAGAAGCCGGTAAGCAACAAAATCATTTAGCGTGCGAAACTTCTGTGAATCTGTTCAAAATTACGCAGTTTTATTTACAGCAAAAAATGAAACATCATAAAGAACAGTAATATTTTTTTTACAGTTTATCAATTAACTGCTTGTAGACTGTTGTATTTTATTTTTGGTCGTTATTAAAAGCGAAAAGTCATGTGCTGAATAGGCAAATAGCTGTAACTGAGATCAAGTACTTGTACTGCCTACACAAAAATTACCGTATTACTGGCTCCTCTACGCGGCGTCCTAGTATGAAATACAATCAAGTCCTTGAATCTTTCACGGTAATTTTTTCTGCAAATTTTACATAATGGCGTGACATCATTTACTAAAAAAAAAAAAATTGTGTTAGTCACTATGAACTCGTTGGTAAAACTGAAATTCCTCAGGGTTTTTTTGTGAGGAGGCTTTTAAAACCGAATCGTTTTCAGACGCGAGCGTTTTAATGTCTTAATTGGGTTTACTCCTAATGGGTTACATTGTGGAAGAGGAGCAATTACTCCAAGGCAGTGACGGCTTGTAGTTCACATAAGCTTTCCTTATCTGTGCGATCAAATTTCTGGCGTATACGATGTCCATCCTCAAGTAGTCGTGGTTTCTATAAAAGGGTTGAAAATAACAGGAAGGCGGTTAAAAATGTCGAAGATCCTTACCGTAAAAACCATAAACAACTTTGAAATTTTGATAGACGTTTGTCCCGAGAGTCAAATTATTCTTCCTGATGAGTTCTATTGAGGCTCATAAATGACAGTAATTTTAACACATGGTTTCATTGCTTGTTTTTTCGTGTACCGAAAAGTAATTAGTAATATATGAGGAGCAGGATACAGTTCGTCCCAGTTTTTCATTCAGCGGTTAGTATCGGTTCAGTGACTATAGTTATTGACATCGTTTACATATAGAGATTTTTGTACCACTAGATTACTAAATATTTTAAAACGTCACACACCTGCATATACCAAAGAAGAGTTGAAGTTGTTTTTTGTAAGAAAGTTCTCTTTGATGTGTGAATGGAAGCATGTTGTCGGTGTATACTTGGCCGGAAAATGAAGTCTGAGGCTGACTCCGTAACGTTGCCTCTATATGACGCGCTTCCGCTGTGGAAGCCACAAGACATTTTATACAAACTTTTTCTGTTTCTCGCATTGACCTTTTCCTCATACATACAAGAAATTTGTAAATCTGTTTAGCTACCGATCCGTCATTTTTGTGAATATTAATTCCTCTGGAAGGAATGGATACAGTGTTGTTACAAGCTGTAATTACATCCAGATTGGGTTTAAAAAAAAAGGATGCTACAAAATTTCATTCTTATTGTTAAAACCTCAAAATATTAAAAACCAGGTAAAAAATATTTTAAATGTATCACTTACGTCATTTTAAGCCTTTTCTTTTCCTTGCATCTGGTCAGAAGTCAGTTTAATCGCCGGTTGAAGTTATCGGAAAATGCGATGTAGGCCTCTCGGGTTTTCCGAGGAATGATGGTATTAATACATAGTATGCGCCCAACGTCAACATGTAAATACTATAAGAACCTGATAAAGATAGTCGTCGAAACATCGTGTTTTGTAACGCTATACGATGCCAAACCTGTGAACACTACAGTGCATCAAAATCCCGAAAATTTCTGTTCTCACATTAAGAAAATGTTTACACACAAAGTGAATTGTGATAATTATGTTTAAAACTGGTTCGTAACATTTTCAGTTCAACTGTGCAAAACTTTAGAAAACCAATACAATTTATTGCATACTACTACAAATTGTGGGCAGATTGACCGATCGCTTAAAACTCGCCTTTTTAAATCACTTAACGTACAATTACCGAGAAATTACAATTATCAGGTCAGTTATTACTAAAGCAATGGTTCCAGTGTGAGTAATTTGACCCTCCACTGTGCAGATAAATAAACAGGCAAAAAAATTCCTAAATTGTGTTCTTAAATCGAAGTAGTTTTGTCGGTTTTTTTTCTGTTCAGTTAATCCTGTCAATGATTTTTATTTATGCGGTAGGTGGATTGATTTAATCTTTAAAAGTCAATTTCAATAAGCCTTCTTTGACTCCAGCAGATTAAAAGTTCATTGTGCGGACGAGTCAAATATGTCTTTCACTCTTGAAGTAATTAAAAGTACATTGTTATCGCCATGTACAATCAGAGAACTGCTTTGTAGGTCTTTGCTGATTGCTGACTCCTGTGTAAGACCTTTCGAAAGTTAAATAAAATCAAAGAAATTCACGTAGCGCTTAAAAATCAGCAATGGAATTGTATATATAGCAAAATTTCTTGAATTGGTATTTGTATTTTTCAGCAGTAAAAATAACAATTCCTGGATTAATACTCTGTGAAATTTTCCTTCGTTCATAACTGGAGATTGGACTTTAATTAAAAAGACAGCGAAGATTCATCTTAATGGTTTGGATAAAAGCAGATTGAAGTAGGCCAGTGTTGATTGATGCTTTCTTGGTTCTCCGCATGGAGTCGCGTTGATTTTTAACCTGATGCGGTGCCACCCGGAGAACCGAGAAAACATCGACAAAGTCTGCGCCTTCATTAGACCAGCGTTTCTCAATTTGTGGTCCGCCAAGATAGGACAGCTGGTCCGCGGGAAAAATATTAAAAATTCGAATTTAATTAAAGATATCATAAAAATAAATGATTCAGAAAAAATCGTTCATATAAAAAAAAATATACTGTGCTCTAACTATATAACAACGACCAGGGAAAAATCTGGTATTTCCAGGATAGTTTTTTTAATGACCATTTCTGAGGGCCTTGGTGTATATGTAAGGGCTCATGGTACGTGCCGATAACAATATTTGTAGTGTTAATAACATTAGAGCGGTGAAGTAGGTAAGCAATTTAAGGTGTTGTGTAGTTTTTTATTATTATTATTTTGTGCATGTAAATCAGTGGCACAATGTAGCATCCAGCCTGGTCAGTATATAATTAACTCCTAATAGTTCAATTTCATAACCGTAATTCCTTAGGAATTCAAAAAATGTTTTCAGGATTTTTTATGTCATAACGGTACAATATAATATGTCCCAAATGTTAATAATATGCATGTAGGTAAACAAATGGTTAGTAGTCAGTAGCTTTATTTTTTATAGGCCCTAGGGTTGAAAAGGGCTGAGAAACGCTGAACTAGACCCTTCAAAGTCTGAAAGGTTTGCTTCAACTCGTACTTCAATTTAGGCCCAATCTGCGAACTGGAAATGATTGCTCATTATTTTTGCTTGGGAAACTTATTTTTATCGATATATTTCTTATAGGTAGTTTCTTATTCTTCATCTTTTCCCAACATTTCGGGGTCGGCTGCCTTCAATGAGTTTTACTAATCGTTGGCATGGTCAAATTTGGAGCTATGGTTTTACGGCAACATGCTCTTGATGACGCCAAACATTTTATCCTTACTGCCAGGTCGTACTAAATACTAATGGACGAAGTAAAAAGTTGCCATCTGTCTATGAAACGCTCAGCTATGTTCAGCGTTTGATATATTTTTTTTTAACGTGTAATTTGAGGCGAAGATTGGCATTCGCGGAAAACCGCAGTCAGGACGGCCAGTGCTTTCCAGATCCAGTGTGTAAGCCACACTAGATCGGGAGACAAGTAGTATACTGGGAAAAACTAATTCGTAATATTTCACCAGGGAAAATAAGTGGATAGTAACAAATCAGTACTTAAAGGAACGCTAGTTCATGTCACTGGCTCTATTTAACATACGTATTGACGCTCACTAGACAGTGCCAATATTTTACAAAATAAGTCTGATTTTCTGATCACGGGCTATTTATAGTGAGGTGGACACATCTTCAAGTCATATGTAAACCTCGGAGACAAAAACTAAGAATAGCTTTTGCAGGAAAATATCACATGTAAAATAATGATTAATGGTAGAAGAATAGAGCAAGTAAATAATTTTAGTTATATGGGTCCAATGTGTCGTATTGCGAAATGGAAGATACAAGTGTAAAACTAAGTAGATTTTAAAGAATGTGTGATACAAAAAGCCGTATATTTCGAGAAAAGAAATACAAATAATATTTATGAAACTATGATAGTAACATTACTAACATATGGCTGTGATAATTGGGAAATACGATCAGATAAGCGAAAAAATCTAGACAGTCTAAATGAAGTTTTTATGTTGACTAAAGCATGGAACTTCTGGAATAAAAAATTTTAGATCGGAAATATGTATACTCCAGTTAGCAGATAGAATATCTGAGGTTAAAGATATGCAAAGGAAGAATGGAAAAATAATTCCGAAAGCGGCACTACAATGTAACCAAAACATAAAAAAATAGCTGGCTGGCACAGTTAACAAGATTCACTCTATTAATGTCAAAACAGCCTAAATGAAGAAAGCGAAAGATTTTTGTTCTCGCTTTGAAGGAGTGTGTAAAAACAGTAATACTGATAAGACGTGTGAATGTATCTCATTGAAGCAGCGTTCCACGTGATCGCTGTTTGACTGGACGCCGTAATGAGCAGCTTCCCGTCAGCTGAGCCCACCAGGTTATCCGTTCACTGCCGACAGAGGGCACTGCAGGCGAAATTAAATAATGCCAGAAGTGTTACTGCCTTCGCCAAAATTATACTTCGCAATTCTACTTTCGTGCATAGCTTCCTTCTATCGGAATATGTTATCTCTTGTACACACTGATCAAGAAACATCGAACAAAAATATGATTCCAAACAGAGGTAACTCAGATCACTTAAATTTATTATTTGTTGCGCTGCTACATAGATAAAAATTGTGGTACAATTGCTGTTTCTCAATGGATTTCACATATTTGCTGTTATTACAAGAGTATCATCGCTGGAGTTTTATAGTGCACCAAAACGGTAATTGAGAAATTCTAGGGTTGTTACCAGTCAACAGTTTGCTAGAAGAACTTTGTCTACCGGTTTACAACGGGAATGTTTTCTTTCTTCTTCTTTTTGAAGCAGAAGTGTTCTGAAAAAAAAATACGTTTTAATTTGATTATATAAATGTTCCATAAAAAAAATCTTGCAAAGGAGATGGCATTTAAATTATAAGAGTCTACATTGTACAAAGATTTATACGGCTCTTTTCGGAACAAAGTCTATCCCTACGATACTTAAATCTCCTCCACAAATTTTCTGTGACAACACAAGCTTATAATTTAACAAGTTACTGAGAGATTTTTTGCCCACGATAGATGTAGGTATCACAAAATATATTACTATCACTTCGCTTTTCAGACTGTTTTAAAATTTATGGTGAGAAACCAATTCTATGCCTCTCACCCAGTAATGCTGTGAAGGGAGCAAACTAATAAAGAAATATTTTAATTTAGCACTTTATGATCCCAGCTTTGAATGCCGCGTTCTAAAAAAACCGCTTTATCAGAAATAGTAATTTTCGTGCAGTCTAATATGTGTGGTTGGTTATGTTCCATACAGCCTACCAAATTTAACTCACACTACAGTGGCCTACAAATAATCTCTCTCACTTTACATTTGGTTTCAGGTTCACTTATGAGATGGGAATGTTGTTGATTCTCCCAATTGTAGATAATTTTTGTATCATTGTTAGAAGAAATTATTGTTATTAGATTACAAAATAAAACAGATTGTGATTCTCATTGTGCACGGAAAGTAATGATAATAATTTCGTGTGGTCGTAATGACTTGGTGACAGGGTTTCTCTTGGCTGTGCATTCCGCCCCTGTCGTAGCCGCCTTAACCTAACCCGGCAATCCTGCCGGGTACAGGGGACCTACAGTTTAACGTGGAATCCGAACCACGGAAGCGTTTTGGCGTACTTCACATTACACAGCCAGCTGTGGTAGAGGTGAAAACCGGGTTAAGTGCCTATGAAAATCCCCGCCGAGACAGGAATTCGAACCGGGGACCTTTCGATCTCCAGTCAGACGCCTTAACCACTGAGCCACCAGAGTGCTGAACAAATTCCTTCGGCAGGTGATGGCTCGTTTATCAACTGGGATCGGTAAGCCAGGTTCTTTCCACTGCTATTCAGCTACTGCGGCGTCCTCCATTTTCAGTTATGCTCAGCAATATTGATTTGATGTCCGTATCATGAAGTTTGTCTGTTTTATTTTTCTCTCTCTGTTTACTGTTTTGTACTGAAAGGTGATATTAAAAAGTCTCCATAATTGTATACTTTTTCTCGGTTAAATAATACGTTTCTGCTCATCTAGAATAATGTGGTGCTGTGTGGGAGCCATATCGCAGGGAAATTATGATAGCGTCGAGAACATTGGAGAACAGTAGTGAGCAGTGGGTTTTAGCAGCTTGCTACAGCGCTCACGAATGCGTTACGCTCTTGATTGCAGGCGTGCTGGATAGTCTGGCAGCCAGACTATGTACTTTCTGCTTCCGTTTCCGTTTTTCCGTAAGATGCGAACATCTACTTTAATTTATAACTGAAATATGTCTTCCGCCAACGTATTTGGGTCGCAGTGACAGGAGAAATAAGGTCAAGCACATTAAACGTCGTACTGGTACCTATAAATATTTTTTCTTCGTTCGTGCCTTTAGGAAGAGTAACCACAGATAGAATAAATTTAATGCGAAGCATGCTGTCATTCGTAGATTTTCGAATTACATGGTAGAGACGTGGTGAAGAGCTGAACTTATTAACCATGTTTTTTTTAACTGCTTTACGTCTCTTTTTAACATCGAGGTCTTTATAGACGGGAAAGGATGAGGGGCAAGGATGGAAGCAAGGAATGGGAAGGAATTCGGCCATGGCCTTTTGAAGGAAGCATCCCGGCATTTGCCTGGAGTGATTTGGGGAAACCATGGAAAACCCAAATCTGGATGCCCGGACGGGGATTCGAACCGCCGTCCTCCCGAATGCGAGGCGAGAACGCTAACCGTTACACCGCCCCGCTCGGTTTAACCATGTTTCTTTACATACTCTTGCACTGACTTCAGAATTATTCAAAATTCAGTCTTTTTTCCGCATAGCTTTTCTAAGAATATTTGAGTGATGTACTACGGGAGTCAAATTATATCTTCGATCATAGCCAGTAAAGGAGTTCTAAAGTAAATGGTGTATTTAGTTTATTGCTATCGATACTCGCTGCCCTGATGGGGTATTGCCAGAAATCTTTTTTTCTTCGTTCGTGTCTTTAGGAAGTGTACCACAGATAGCTTACTTCGCATTACATTTATTCTATGTCATTCGTAGATTTTCGAATTACATGAAAAGGCATCTCATAAAAGATATTCATTTTGCTCCATTCGTATATCTTTGAGATATTCCGGCTTGTAAACAAACAAAAAAGCCTTTTTCTCACTGATAGTTTCGAATTTCTCTTTGCAAAAGTCTTTCCGCTGAAAACTACTTGTAAAAGAGTGAACCCATTATCTTACAACGGCATTTCATTTTCGCAAAGAACTTTATCTATTTATTTTTGACCGAAATAATTTGATTTTAAATAAGTAGTTGCATGAATTTCGCAGCTTGCTTAAAATTGCCTTGCAACGACAGAAAAAAATAATAAAGAAACGGCTATTGTGACTGTAATATTGTTAAAAAGAAACAGTCTTGAACCAAATCATCGCTTTAAGAGTCTGGTCCGTAAAGAATTTGCGGTCAACGGATAGTTGTTAATTATTTTGCACGGAATTGTGTACATCACCCACGACGGCCATATGGAGAGACGTCCGACCATCCACATTTTGGTTTTCTGTGGTTTCCCAAAATCAGTTCAGATAAATTCCACCATACTTCCTTCACAAAGCCAAATGCCTTCTTTTTTTCTATTCGTCTCCTGGATCTCTTGTATGCCCATATAAATGAGTATTCCTGAAAACGCTTTATTTTTGGCGTAATTTCTGCTTCGATGCAACGGGTTTTCCAATACATTTAATTGCGTAAATCATCTGTTGTTAGTCATGGGCCTACTTTAAAAATAGAAATTATAGTTCCTTTACGCAGGGCCGGCGCTAGGAATTTCGGGCCCCGGGTAAAATGGGCGACCTTTTTTTTTTTTAGCTCTACTAACTAGCCGGGCGACAATAGGCGGATTCTTGGCTTCGATGCCTGGGGGCCCCTGCAGCCGGTAATCGGGGGCCCCCATCAGCCGGCGGGCCCGGGTACATTTGACCCGCTTACCCCTCCCCCCCCCCCCTAACGCCGGCCCTGCCTTTACGTGTCTAGAATAAACGTAATAAGATTTTTTTCCGAATAAATCGGCACCGTGCCACGTTCTCATAACCGAGACTAGTATTTTCATTAATAGACTTGCGGAGAGAATCGGAATATTCTGTTTAGCTAAGGTTGTTTGTAATACTGATTACAAAGTTTCTAATCCAAATACCTGCCAAATACAAAAATGTTCTCCCCATCTTGTCGGATACTGTTTCCTACTCAAATCATAGCTGATCGCAGTAAAAAATTGTTTTCGTTGGAAGATAGGTTCAGGGAATATTTATCTCTCACTTTTGTTATTGGGCTTATCGGCTGCAACAGATTTTTTTTTAAATTCACTTAGATTTCTTGTTATTATTCGAAACAAAACGCTGTAAAATTGTTTTCCCAATCTTGTTTAAAATAGATTGTATTGGAATTTATGCTGGAAGCATTGAATTTAAACGTGGAAGGCAAGAGGAAATTACGGTATTAAAAGCCATCGTGGTAGCCCCAGTCCAAATGGGAAAACCCTTATGAACTAAGTTGTTCCTGAGAAGAAATACTAGGCATTAATATGCAAACAATTGGATTTTCGGGTGGCCCATACTCTAGGAAAATCGCATGATATGGGAATTCAGGCAGGCAGGATTAACAAGAAAACGTCTGGATTGGGAATTGTAACATAGATTTGAAGGATGATGAACGCGAAAGTTTGATTATGAAGAAAACGTGGAAATGATACATTAGCATTTTAGGATTAATCAAAGTTGTTGGGAAGGGTTGAAGGGGAGATGGAGTGTACAAGATAATGGGGGAGAACGCAAAGAAAGAGGTGTAGGATTATGTTGTAAGAAAATTGCTAGCAAAAATGTAGGCTTAATTAAAATGATCCTGTATGTGATAAGATGATAATTCAAGTGTAATTGCTTACTTCAAATGTAGATGAGGAAGACATAGGTAATATTTATATGATCGGATAGAAGAGGTAGTTGAAGAGAATAAAAATGGTGAAGTAAGCACGGTGACAGTAGAGAATTATAACAATGTGGAAAGATATGGAAAATGTACTTCTGAGATTATAGATTAGTAATACCAAAACAAAAGGTGAGAAAACGCGTAGACTTCTGTGAAAGCATGGATGTTTAGATGGCTAATGCCTGGTTCAAGAGCTATCAGTGGAGGCAATATACATGAAACAACCCTGGTTATAGGCTTGGTTAGGTCATATACTATGTAGAGGACGATCATGAAAGGATAAACAGAAGGAAAAGGACGAAAAAAAGTAGATGATTTGCCATGTTAAAAGATATCAAAGAAGGCAGTAGGGGAAAAAAAAACAACTGATGAAAGCTGCTTGGAATAGGACCTCCAATTTATAGATATCGATTCAACAAAAAAGAAGTTCGTTTGAAGGAAAATCTATAGACGGCGTCATGATTGGAAAGGAACGTTATGTCAAAATCGTATGTTCCGTTAAACATCACAAAATGAGCAGTTCCATGTTGTTAATAAGGGAGCGTCCATAAACCACCTAGCTCCACTTTGGCCTCCTGTCAACCCCTCCCCCCTCTCCCCTCCGCGTAGCACGCAGATTTTTTTCCCTATTGATTCCAGAAGACATTTTATACGGTTTTCTCTTGTTAGACTATCGTAAATTACATACGGAGATAATGAAATGAGGAAATAAATATTTAAATGTTGTTGTGTGTTCTGTGCTTCATTCTAACTGTGACAAATAATATGAATGAAAAGCTGTGTGGCTTGTCTCGGCACCCCGTCCCTTCTCCCCACGTAGCTCACAGTAGCTTTCCACCCAACCCCCTTTGACCGAACCACGTAGTTTATGGACGTTCACTAAGAGACATTTGAGTTTATTCCATAGGTTGTGAAGTGCGATGTGTTTTCTTTTAAGTAGTCAATACTAAACTAAAATATCTTCCATGTTGATACTGCCTCAATTTCAATTATGATAAATATTTATCTGTAACCTGGATATGTTTATATCTGTACACTACTGATGAGTACGTTTGGACGGAGCACGATTGGAAAGCAGTGACTGTCTGACTTCGCATTCTAGGGAACGCGGGTTCTAATACCCGTCCGGACATCCATATTTTGGTTTTCCATGGTTTCCTGAAATTACTCCAAGCGAATGCCGGGATGGTTCCTTGGGAAGGCATGGCCCCAGGTCCTCTCCTGCCTCTAATGAGTTCGACGTCGATGAAGCGTAAAGGCAAAAAGAAAGAACGTGTCATATGATTCGATAAATCTTCCCTACGTTTGAGTTGATATTTGCTAAGAGAAACCCTCCAGTGTGGCTCAGTGCTGTTAGTAGCCGTGAGGTGCAACGGGACCAGGTCCGATTCCTGACGGCTATTTTCTGTAATTAAGCCTTAATATCCGCCTCATAAAGTATACATCACACAAACAAGAATCCTTAGCAAACAGATGCCAAACACAACTTTCCTCCCCAGGAGGCGTCAGGCATAGCGACATGGCGGCCATGCAATACAAGGAAGAAGAAGATATTTTCTGAAACAAACAGTTGATCTAATCATAGTATTGTACACTTTATCTTGAAAGCAGATTACTTCTTCGCCTTAATCGTATGTTTCTTACAACCTTTGCAATGGTGAGAAGCTTTACACTTTACAAACACTCGCTAGTATATTGGGTCGCTTTAGACGATTGGAAGCAGTATGTTTTTATCGGTTTGAAATTTATTTAAATTATCTGGAGGGTTCTTCAACATTAAGGCTTTGATTCTCGTTTCCTAATTTTAATTTCAAATTGTTCTGTAACCTACATATTCAGGTAAATAATTGAGCGAAGCCCGATATCCGTCAAATGAGATGTTCGAAGTAATTCCTTCGCTTTAGGTAATCTTTCTTGTTGCTTGGGGGCGTCCATTAATTACGTGAGGTGAAATAGGGGGGTCTACAAATGACGCGAAAGCCGACTTTAGGGGGGTATTTCGTCCAAAAAGTGGGGGTATAGCCGCTCTTGGAAGCATGGGATCTAAAAAAAGTTACGAGGTCGATTAGTAGGTGGGGGGGGGGGGGGTTGTTTTCCGTAAAAAACTCTCACGTAATTAATGGACTCCCCCCCGGCAATATTTACCTAAAATGTTTGTACCAAACAGCGCTTTCAATCTCACTTCTTGCTCAGATCGCTTGTTACTATGCTCTAGCATTAGCTTGAAATTTCTAACCAACAATTATAATTGTGTCGACGTATTAACTTTATTGCCTTGGCTTAATTGGAGATATTCGTTGTACAGTACTTGTAAGTGATCCGCTGTTGTGGAAGATGTAAGCTGTAGTGTTGGAGGTGGGAATGTGAGTGTTACCTGGTCGGTGTGTGTTTCCGGTCGGGTTGTGGCGCCGCTGCCGCCAGTCGCTCCAATATTTTTAGCCCCGGTGGCTGAGTGGAAGGCGGCGTCTGGCGTCTCAGTCAGCAACTCGAAGCCGTCGCATGAGGACGCTCGGTGTCAAGCCCATCCTTAACTGCTACCGTGATGGGTGTTGCCAGACTTCACTATTGCTAATTTTCATTCCGTGATGCCTGTGCGTTGCGGGCTACTTGGTTGCAACGATTGATGTGGCACTCCGAGCAGCTGTGTATATGGACTCCTGAGCGAATACTTACACGCAGTGTTTGAAAAGCGGCTTGTTACTCGCTGCTTCCGCCAAGGAGTCCGGCTAAATGTTTGACAAGCTGAGAAGCCAGCGAAAGGAATGGAGCCAAAATAAACTTTCCAGGTTCCAGATAGAGATTTAAGATTGCTGCCAAGATATGTTTCTTTTCTCGTTTTGTGAGAACGAGGTTTCCAAAGGATGTTGCTGTCCCACGCTTCATCAAAGACGGCCACAACTCACTCGCGGAACTCCTGTTTCAAGTTAAGTGGACAAGCCGCCGAGTTTTCTTTGCTGTTCCAACTCTATTTTTTACTCTGAACATATGTTTTTCTCTATGGTTCGTTAGCTATTTCAGTTGGTTTGAGAGAAAGCGTTATTTCTGATATTGAGTCTTAGAAAACTACAGGGGATAAACCATGTCAAATGTTTTTAGGTATTCTACTTATCATTACGGAAAAATTATTTTCTCACTTTCTAGATAGTTTTTTTGTGATAGTGGTTAAACAACCCGAACAGAAAATAAGTAGTCCCACAACAATGGTTCGCCCAGATTATTTGTAGTCGCTTAAATCTATCAGCTCTCCTGGAAGTAATTGTGTTATTTTGCGAATAGTTCTTGCCTGTGCAAGATTCTTCTGAAAATTGTAACGTATTCGGTTTACGTAACATTTCATATTTAGCTTAAAGTAATTGATCACCATAGAACACCATGCATTTCAGTTTATTTTGGATTTACTTTACACTTTTTAGTACTCCTTTGTCAAATTTCCACAAATTGCGATAGCAACTGCTGTAGATGAATGTATGCGTAGAATGTGAATTTTATTACATAATTTTATTAAGGAATACAATTACATAATTACTTCTTCTCAGTAAAAATGTGTAAGTGAACCAAAGTTAAAAAATTACCGTCATCACTTATAAAGTTTTTTCAGCATGTGCGATAATTGTAATGTGGTAACGATATTTTCCACATTTTTTTGTTACTACTTGAAGCCATTATATCCGAAGATTGTGAATCAGTTACCAGGAACTCCAAGAATCTCGTAATATGATTTCGAAAACGTAAAATCTGTGAAAATGCAACAGTCACACAAAAATTAAAATTATATATTACTGATTGGTCCTACGGTGATTCTGCACTTAATCTGTTCGTCTGTTTAGTGTGAAATATAGGTGCCTGAACAACTGGCTAGAAATTTGTAAGCCCATAGTTTTTTTTTTTTCACATGCACTAATTCGAACAGTTGTTGATAGTTATCACACAACGAGGGAGGGGACTTTTACGTTACTGAGGATCGCTTATTGCGCACACACAGATTGCTTACAGCAACGCACCGAACAGATATTAAGAACTCCATCTCAACTCACTATTCGAAATTCGCACTTAATTTGATAAAAAGTACTATTTGAAATCGAGCCAGACGAACTGGTTTAAAAAAAGACGATGTTTATAATAACTGAATCGTGTTTTGCATTCAGTAAGAACAATAACAGATATAAAACATTTGTTTTTACATCATAAATTTCCACTAAGATTCCAGAACGTAGGACGATTCAAAAGGCAAAAACCTTTTAGAAATGAGAAATGCTTAATAAGTCCAAGTTACTAAAGTTGCCTTTACATGTGTTATTACGTAATTTGCGAGATAGCGCTGGTAAAAAAATTACACCTAATTTGAAGACGTCAGACAAGGGAAACCGTTTTGGGTTCAAGTGTTTCCTGAGCGAGGATTTCCACGTAAAATATTGAGAATGATTTATAATGAATTTTCGTTAGTAAAGAAGCTCTCTTACGAAATTTGTCCATTCAATAAAGCATTATATCATAGATTTACACGGTTATTGACCTAGATGTCTCTTCCAGCAACTGATTCAAATTTGTTCTCTTATTCGTGTATCCCATTAGTCTGAGGGTCTTTAATATCATCGAACATATTTTCCATGCGACTTGAGGTCCAGAAAAAGAAATGTTACAAGGAACTAGATCTACCGAATATAAAACTGGGTAAAGTACGGAGATTTGTTTTCGGCCGGAAAAAAGTATTTTTGCCGGCTCTTTCTTTTGCTTGACCACGTCATATAGCCACTTCAGAGCTCGAATATAATTCTGAAAAGCCACGTTTCGATTTTGTGGACCAATTCATTGTGTATTAAGTCTTGATCGTCGAAAAATTTTACAAGTCACATTCATGTTGTTCTCGAGTCGCCACTTCTCTTCCATTCGCGACTTCCCTGTCTCTTAGGAGGCTCGCACACGAAGCATCTTATCTCCTAAGCTGCCATTAATTTTTCAAGGAAAATAATCTACTATATTTTAATCAATTTTCGACAGCCACTCGCTCGCTGCTTCTTTACTCAGGGACACAAACCATGCGATGTAAATTTTGCCCATCTTTTTCTTCTTTGAAAATTTACAAACAAAAAAAACCGTTAACTGTGGTTTGGGCAATATTAATTGTATCTGTAATTACTCTGCAAGCAAATTGTCGGACAGTAAGCTATACTACCATATAAATTTTGCTAGGCTGTGGGAAATGTTTCTCCAGCGAGTTTTCAATATCCAGAGTGGTGTCAGTGCGGTAGCTAAATCTTTTAATCTGGACAAATAATCATTCCCTGGTAATATGGAAAGAAAGAAGACAGAACTGCAGCAAAAGAAAAGAAGAAAATGCAGCTTTACTTTGTTTGTTTGGTTTTTTAATTTTTTTACGCGGCAGGTATAGTTTGTTTATTAATTGATAAAATATAATAATGATTGTTTTTAATAAAACCTCAAAAAGAAAAGATGACTGTACCTAAGAAAGTGGTTTCCATAATAATTGATCATTTGCAGGAATGGCTAGTGTCACAATTTAATCCAAAATATTTATAATTATGAAAAAGTATATAAAGTATAATAACCAATAACATAAACAAAACTGTGGTAAGTAAATACGACTTAAAGTTAATATGGTAAAAGCTACGTTCCACAGGTGTCGAGGAAAAAGCCACGTCATGCTGTTTGTGGGGTTCAAAAGAGGCCGAATGGAGTCCGTAATTTGTGGACGCTCCCTTAAGGCCCGTTCACACTAGCGCTCAGCTCAGCTCAAAAATCGCTATACACGTAATCCAATGGGAGCATTCACACTACGCGGTCCGCTCAGGTCAGGGCAAGGCAGGTCAAACTGAAGATGGCGCCGCCACCGATCAACCACGGCCAAGACCTGAGCTGAGCGCTAGTGTGAACGTGCAACGGTCAGGTCAGATCAGAACAAAATGTTTGACGAACGTCTAAAAACTTCTGCTCATAAGCAATAAAAAGAGTAATAAATAAAGAAAAAATGTTTTAGCAGTATGTTATTTCTGATTACTAGAAAGTTGACAAAATTTTAATATAAATTCAAATATTATTACATGTTGCCAAGGTACAAATTCTGCTTCCAAATTAAAAAATGTTGTGAATTTTTTTTTAATTTTTTTTAAAAAAAATTTTAAATTTTAATTTTTTTTTACTGTATCAAAAGGTTTCCTCTCGTTCATCCTGAGATTCATTTCCTACATCACATGAAATTTTATTCTTCCGTAAACAGTTGTGCAAAATACATATTGCTAAAATTATGTTATCAATTAACATTCGAGCATAGTTAAGCCTTCTAAATTAAATTTGAAATGTTTAAGCTAAAATATCAAAAACATTTCCCACCACTAGTCTCGCATGGCATAGCCAGTAGATAAAATTTTTCTCTCTTGATCTGTTTGCGTTTTCAGACCCTGGATTCAACCTGAACCGTTTCATACCCTGGACTCAACCTGAACCGTCGTCGTTTTTATCCTATTCTCTTCATCGAAAATCAGTGCGATTTTAATTAGCGTTAGCGTAGTGAGTGGCATCGTTTGCTGTGAGCAACTCATATGAAATGGGCATCGTCTACGACTTGATCTGACCTGACCTGACCTGAGCTGAGCTGACCAGACCATTAGTGTGAATGGGCTTAGTTGGAGACAAGAGTGCAAATCAAAACAATCCGTGCAACGCTTGCAAGAGTAGAGACATTACCGCGATTCCCGACGCCCGTTCTGTACGCTTTTGCTCATCCCTGCACCTGTTAAGTACTCGCAGACTCTCAGTATATTTGAGATTCCTATCTAACCACAACATTTCATGTAACATATGAAACAAAGGCACTTAAGATGTTCTGTTACATAGTCCATTCTAATATCTACAGTAGAGTGATAAAAGGTAGATGGAATCCATTTGTCGCTCTCTAACGTGATATTTGACTATTTAACTTTGAAAGTGATTAAGGTTACACATCAAGTGCAGCGGACGTCTGCTTTGGGTTGTCCATTGCTGGTTGTTTTCGACGGTAATTTCTGCAAAGAAATATAGCTGCGTATTGTGGGTGCGCCAACATAATTTTGTAGTGCTTACAGGAGTAATGCTAAATCCTATGTAGCCTTCTACCTATATTTGTTTACATTTTAAAATTATGCGCGTTAGCCCAATCTTGAAGTTGTGTAAATTTTGTAAAACTATAAAAATTTGTGAAAAAGAAAAGAAAGGAAAAATCCGTAATTTCGTCAAATTAATAGGTAATGATTGTACCGTTTCATTTAAGAAAGTTAATTTCTGTGCTGAAGAAATTTAGTCAAAGCTGGTTGTGTTTGTAATATGGATGACTCTGGAAAATCATGGACTTACTTACATTTAACTATAACAATAACAACAATATCGATATTTTCTTCAGTTATGAACGAAAATATACATACATACGAGCGTGACGCTACTTTGAGTCATTTAAAACATTTTTGCATCAGATATGACTCTTCCGTTTGCTTTGTCACAGCTCAAACTCATAAAATTCGTCTCAATAACCTTCTCGTAATTTATTTCAATACCGATAACGTGTATGTCGATACACTCTTCATCCACTATTGATGCATGCATCACAGTCTCTGCATTAATGACAGCAGCTATCGAGGCAGCATGGCAGTAGATTTCCACGGACTAGGTCTATCATGCACTTGGCCGAACTGGACGAGGCCCCACACATGACGGGTGACATGTGAACTGTTTATAAGCAAAAGAAAATACGTAATTTATTGTGCTGACATTTATCTCTCCAGTTGTCTGCAGGCTTACGATACAATTTACAATCTTTTATCCGTCCTATAGATTTGCTATCTAAATCCGCCAGATTATATTTCTTCAGACAAGTATCTTTAAGACGTGTTTAAAAAGAAATTACTGCTCTGCAACCATATTATTGTTTGGCGACTGATCACGATGATATAGTGGGCGTTACACAATGTAAATCCTGATATTTTGCAAACAGTAATGGGAGACGATAGAAGGCGTTTTTTAATAATAAAAAAGGAACCACACGTCAGTATGTGTCTGAAAGAGAATTATGGGTTGTTAATGTCGTAATAATAACCTTTGCTTCCTCAGTCGCCACTTCAGTAACGCCAGCTTACTTTCTCGCTTGCTTATTCAATAACCAGTAAAACTTCAGCGGCAGGGCAATGGTAAACAGAGATGCTCTGTAGCTTGACCTTACAAATTCGGTGGCTGTTACGTATGATAACATAGATTTGCGAAAACGAATTAAAATTCAGTTTTTTCCGAAAATACTTTGTGCGAATACAGAATAGTTCCTAAATAAAAAACGAATTTGAAGTACTACAAGCCTCATATCGGTGAAATGTGCAGGGAAGCAGATACAATAGTTGGTATCTATCGTTATATTAGTATTATTCTTTGGTGTAGAGCATAGAAATATTACCTATTTTATGAGGGTAAATGCAATGTTTATGGGATCAAAGTGAAAAGTCAAAGACTGTCTCTTTAGTTATTTTTTTTTCTGTTTAGTCTACCTTTGGTTCATTGTGCTTGGTCCACCATTTATCCCCTTCTACCTCCGTTATCACCAGGTGGAAGTCAGAGGCCGCTAAACCTGGCGAATAGGGCAGCTGTTCCAAGTACTTCTGATCCCTCAGTTACCACCTTCCAGAGCACCTGTTTAGGTACTCTCATTTATCTAATGAAAGATTTTTCTTTTATAATCGGGATCTCACGAATTTTTTCGTCCAGTTTGTTTAGAAGTATTGCCCAATTGTTGTTTCACCATTTGGAATTAATCAATTTAAGTACATCTTTTACATCCCAGAAAAAACTGCCACGATCGTTATGGCAGATAAGATCCAGAACCACTGGCTTCCACATATTCTTTTGCTTTCTTTTCGTTTCTGGCGTGCTCTGGTGGACCAACGTGTCATCCATAGTTACAAATTGGCATTCGGGAGGACGCCGGTTCGAATCCCCGTCCGGGCATCCAGATTTGGGTTTTCCATGGTTTCCCAAATCACTCCAGGCAAATACCGGGATGCTTCCTTCAAAAGGCCATGGCCAACTTTCTTCCGATTCCTTGCCCCCCATCCTTTCCCGTCTCTAAAGACCTCGCTGTTAGAGAGACGTTAAGCAGATTAAAAAAAAAAAAAAAGGAGAACTTTTCACAGTAGCCTCGTAATGTACGATGGCGGATGGCTTACGAAATCTTTTTTCATACAGGTTGTTTCGTGTAGCTTTAGTAAATTTAGGAATTTTTAAGAAAATACGGATTTGAGTGTTTCAAACCTGCAATATATTAAAAACAAAAATTTGAAATGGCAGGACTTAGACTTTGGTTTCAGTATGAATTAAAAGGATCTAACATTTAAATTGTGAGAAGACAGCTCAGTGTTTCCATTTATTGATTACAAAGAAAATGTAGTACTAGTTGATTGTACTATGGACTTTAACTAAGGTCAACAGAAAAGTTGGTAATAAGTTAAGCGGTTAAAAATAAAATAATCAGTCTCGTGCACTGAGGGTTTCGTTAGCAGAGTGTATATTAAATCAAAATTCACTGAATATTGATATATGCAAAAATAAGTGATTTTTAAATATTTATTATTCCTTTCGCGACATTGTCTTTCGAATGGTATATATAAATAAAATAAAACCGCTTAAGAAAATTCAAATGGGATTTTCCAACAACAAAAAAAACTGTTACTTACTGGGGAGTGAAAGAAAATCCAACCATTTTCAGAGTCGGCGTGTTGGCATCTTTTCTTTCCATCTATAAAAGTATGGCAGTCGAACTACCGTTCAAGGTCTCACGGATAATACTATACACCCTTTTTTAATTCTATAAAATTGCGTTTGCTTAAGAGTTACCAGGATATTACCAATATTTACTCTAATTATTGTTTTCCTGGATACGGAAGAAGCAGGTTCAATAGTGATGGCAAAAACTTACTGGTAATGACTTGAATAAACAAATAAAATCGAATCGAACCTGAGCCGGTCGAACCTGACATTCGGGAGACGCGGGTTAAAATCCCCATTGGATCATCCTGATTTAAGTTTTCCATGGTTTCCCAAATTCACACAAGGCGAATGCTGAGATGTTTCGGTTTAGAAGCAAAGCCATAGCCGAATTACCTCCAGTTTCTTGTGCCCAGATGTCTCCTGCTTCTAATAACATCGACGTTTCTTAGTTTGTATAAACGGTCACCTAAATAGCCCATAGTTTTACTTTTAGGAATAAGTTGAACATCAAGCGAGAGAAATACACTGGCGGAAATTAAAATCCCAACACCAAGACGGAGTTGTGATAAACGAATGAAATTTGGCCCCAATTACCCTTTCGCCCCCCCCCCCTCTCATGAATAGTATTAAACGATTAAAAATTGAAAGCTTTACATGTAATAGTATGAGAATTATGGGGCTATTTATTATACAAAATTGCTGTTTTTTAGCGTATAAGCTGTGAACAGTGTGGTGTAACATAACACTTTTTTATCCAGTTCTTGCCGAACAAGTATGCCAAGGCGAAGAGTGAGTCCCCTGTCTATTTGAGAGAGAGGTCGAAGAATTGGCATGATTGAAATGGGTACACCATATCGTGAAATCTCCCGAAGGATTAACCGCAATGCAATGTCGGTATGCAGACTTCTTACACAGTGGATGAAAGACTGCTCTAATACTCCTAGAACAATCACATGTCCATACATATGGACAACAGCACGTGAAGACCGACAAATTATGTGGGTGGATGTTGCTGGAAGACGGGTGACTGCAGACCAGATCCAAGAGAGAGTCACCCTCAGGACGATTGTAAACCAATTGCTTGAAGCTTGGTTACACTCTGTGACCCTTATGGAATGTGTTCCATTAACTTGATTTCATTGCCAGCATCGTCTAACCTGGTGTAATGGAAAACGCAAAGGGACATGTGAATGGCGTATGTTTAGAGGCGAATCTCGATTGTGTCTGTGGCAAAGAGATAATCGAGAACGTTCGCAGGCGTAGCGGAGAAACTCCTTACGCTGCTGTGATATCAGAACGTCACACAGGTGTCATGGTTTGGCGGCGATCAGTTTTGACAGCAGGACTGAGTTGGATGTTGTTGAAAGCACAATGACAGCCCAGCCCACCAGGGCCAGAGTGCTGCATCCTATTGATACCTTCATATCCACCATCGAAATCGTATCTTCCCACCCGATGATGCCCGTCTTCAAACTGCCGCTATCGCAACAAAAGCCATGCAAGGATTACGATCACAATTTGGACTGCACGGTCTCCAGATATGTTCCCATGTCTGGGATGCTAGGAGTAGAGACATTAGGTCACATTGTCACCCAGCGCAAAGTTTGCAACAACTGACTGCACAAGACATGTAGGCGTAAAGAGACATACCCCAAGAAGTTATCCGAACGCTTATTGATTCAATGCCGGCAAAGATCCACGAGTGTATTGGTGCTGTAGGAGCGCGCACTGCTTACTGACAACTGTATCTAAAGGTAATAAACGTAGCCTGATCCATTTCAATTTGTTATCATTTCTTCTGGGAATGACACTGGGTTTATCTACAAAGTTTTCTAAAATTCCTGTGTGGGTTTTGGGATTTTAATTTCGGTCGGTGTAAGATCTAAAATAACGTAGCCTGCATATTAATATTTATGACTGGGAAGAGACTCTGCAGTTAACGGATATCATAGTCATATTTGTGTATGAGGAAAAGTAACTCTATTAAAACGGTTATGA
>JARYHS010008099.1:0-29301 GCA_031002005.1 Vandiemenella viatica
CAACGGGGTGCACCACGTGAAGGAGAGGTTGACATTTGGTTGGAAAAGACTATAGTCGGCGTCATGAAATTAGTCCTGTGAAGGTCACGGAGTATCCGAACAGTGTTGCAAATCAGCAAAAAAATCAACTTTCAGTAATGAGTGCGAAAAAATTTCTAAAACATAATACTTAACATGCGGGACAAGGTGATGTGTTTTATAATTCCAAATATTTGTGTGACTGTTTTTTAAAAAAAATAGTAATGTGTTTCCATGAAAATTAGAAATCGAAATACTTTTTCACTTCAAGCGACAGAAAAAGCAATAAAAATAATAAGTAATAACTCAAAAAAAATTATGCGCCTTCCTGAAAGTTAACAGACTCATACCAAATACATTCTATTCATTAAATAGGGAAGCATGTGAATAAAAAAAATAAAATGTTACACGAAGCGCTTAGTTGTTTCGGCTGTGTAATGTAAAATGTTGTCGCTGACTAACTTACGTTTTATTTGTTTACGTAAAAACTTCCAGCGAGAAAGTTTCTAATAAAATACTGAAATTAATTCTGGTAGCAGGCAAAGCCTCTTCAGACAACCCCTTTTGGATTGTTTCACAGTTTATATTTGCGCGAATGATTGCGCGCAGCGCATGCCGCCGTGCCGGCTGGTCGGTCGGTTCGTTTACGACTGAGAAACATATTTCCTGTCCTCCACAGAAAAGCTATTTTCAGCTTCTGTAAGAATTATTATTGTCATTGTACACAATGGACCATACATGACAAATTTCGCGAGAAAACTTCAAAAGCAAAGACAAAACGAAAATTAATTTATCAAAATAATATAAGGGCCCGATTATACATAGAAATGACTGCCACAAATACCTCCATGTCAGTGTTTGTAATTTAGCGAAGTATTTTTTATTTTTTATTTTTGCGTATTAGTTATTGGTAATATTCCTTAAAAATACTTTAAATATCTGCTACAATGATTTTAATTATGATTCCAACGCGAATATTACTTCTGTCTGTTAATACACTAATTGCATGATTATGTTCCTTAACATCACCACCATTAACATTACTCGAATAGGCCTTAAACTAAGGAAATAAAGCGACCGCGTGTAAAGATACGCATAGACGACCGGCAAAAGCTAATGTGGCAATGTCGCCGGTCCCAACCAAGGGACAGAGGGTTGGTGCGGGCAGGGGAGGCAGTGGAGACTACGTGACCTTGGCAGGTCTAATTTCATGACGCCTACTATAGTATAGTCTCTCCCAAACCCTTACAGTTACGTTAATATAATGCAAATGAGCATTCAGCTCAGCAAACTTACAATCTATGTACAGCATTACTTCTGTACACTTAGCCTATTTTACAAATATTTTTTTTTCCAATTACGTTAATATAAAGCAAATGAGCATGTAGCTCAGCAAACTTAAAATCTATGTACAGCATTTCTTCTGTACACTTTATTTTTTTAAAAAAAATTGTCATACAAAGCAATTCAGCAGCACCCCCCCCAGCAGCCGATGAAAAAAATAAAATGAAAAAGATTAACAGCAGCCTATTTATATTTTATGCAGCGTCCTAACTTATGTACACATTGATAAACTGATACAAGCATATCTACGGCGTCCTAACTTATCTACATATTTTACAACATTAATAAACTGAGAAGTAGATACAGAAATTTGCAGTCCTAACTTATCTACATATTTACAACACTGATACTCGGAGAAGTAGATACAAAAAAATTATTCAGCGTCCTAACTTATCTACATATTTACAACATTGATTTTTTATGTAGATACCAAAAATATTTACAAACTAGATACACGGATAAACGGTATATTTCCTCTTCACTCACACACTATATACACTTTAACACACAAACATTCACCTAGGTACAGATTTGTGCCCCCACGGGAGGGTCTCTACCCCGTCGGGGAAAATATACCGCTTATCATCCGTTCTAGACAGACCCAGTTTGGAGATTTTAACGGTATTTACAACATGGAGGTCTGATGAAATTCTGTGTTGAATGTGGTAGCGAGGGGTTTCTCCATGGAGGCAACTGATGTAATCCTCAATTGTGAGTTTTCTGGTGACGGAACCAGCCAAACCTTTAGCCCGTCTACAGGTTTGGTCGGTTTCAAGCCGGAATGCGTACATATTTGCCCGTAACCCAGCAAACTCCGAAACCAGGGTGCCATTCGCCTCGTCCTTCATAACACCGACAACCTTTTCATTATAGGGTTCTATCCTGAAACGGGTGTCGGTGCTATATCCGGACGTATCGAATTCCTCCCTGTTACGAAGCATCACTTCATTTGGATCACAGTCCCTCACTAAGTAAATGAAGCTGTCTGTGTCCATATAAAGTAATTTAGGGCATCTAAACTGAGGAATGGCGAATTCGTAATGAAAACGGTACATCCTCAGTTTAGAAAGGTCAAGAATGCACATCCCGACATATACTGGCCTTCTCCACGGCCACAAAGTCCTCATTGAAAATAGTTGCCCGTTTGAAGTGTGGTGAAGCGATATGTTTGCGGGCACCGCGGCGGCCCGCCCAGCTAGTACACAATTTCACGTCGCGGTGTTTTCTAATGTTCTCCATAGTCTTGCCGAAAATTGAGTTGTTCATTAATTTATAAAAATCTCTCTCGAAATCTGTTTTGGCGTCACGGCGAGAACGCGTATTGAGAGATATGTAGTCCTTCAACCACGGTGACTGGTTGAAAGATATCACGCGATGAATTTTAGTCACTTCCAACCCCAAGCCTACACATTGCTGGAGGACTCGGTAATGGAGAACATACCGTACCTTATCTTCCAGTGTGGTCATTAGCTTGGGGAGGGTGGAACCTACAGGAGCTTTGTGGTCTGGACAGGGCGGTAGGTCTGCTAGAACGTCGTGTTTATCCTGAGGAATCGTAAGGTCTACCTCCAACACGAATCCCCTAGGTGAGTCATCTGCAACGTTCATAAAATCTATGCTAGCAATCTGCTTAGCTGTTAGCCATTGAAACCCACCAGAGGGCAGATACTCCGACATGGCCCAGCCGTACAGATTGTTTACGTCGAAGTACATTATAAAATCTTCTGGCGCCTCGCGGTTGTACTCCGGCATGTACCTGTTATTTGCCTTGGCATACCTGTGCACGCACTGGCAAATACCTCCGCGAATTCCTCGTTCGAAAAGGAGCAGCATGTCGACATCTGTCAGAAGGTCCAGTTCGACACGTGTGCTCCTTAACATAGCCTGCCACGAAAGGCCTGGGGAAGTGAAATAGTGGGCGGGGTCCAGGGTGTATTTCCCCAAACATACATCCCTAAATTTCTCAAACAGATCTGCAAGTAGCCGTACATCTGTGCCCATGTACACACTTGCATAGTTGTGTTGTGTTGTGAGTACAAATGTGTTAAATTGTTCTGAAAAAATGATAAAGATAAACGTATATTTAAGTGCCAGAATATCTATGGACAATGATTATCTATGATAATGTATATCTCTGGACGAGAAGACAAAGAAAATATGGCAAGGGTATGGATGAGAATAAAATATATCTGGTAAGTCGTTGAGTAAAAAAGGAATGTAAGAAGTGTATTTTGACCCATGTGAATATAAATAAAAGTGTTTTTCGAGCGTTACTTCAAAGAATTCGTTGTCTAGATATTTATTATTTGTTTGTTTCTGAACTGTGAATGGAAATAATCTGCCGGTTTCAGCAGCTTAGATTACAGCTTGAAGACGGGCAGATTACATTTACCTAAACCTAAATACATTCAGAGGGGATCTTACAAAATCCAGACGAAATTCTGCAAACGTTCCAGAATGGACTGATCTTCCTGCGGATATCTTAATCCAGAGTGCGATTACCTAACTTTTTCTTTTCTCATTTCGCTTCTTCGAGGTAATGGTCATTTAGGGTCTAGAATTCTACCATGGCCTTTTGAAGGAGCTATCCTCGTTTTTTCCCTGGAGAGTTTTAGGGAAGCTATTAAATACCGAAATCTGGATCACCGGACGAGTTTTCAATTCCTTTTTTTTATTTTTAGCTGTCATCAGTCTCTCGCCTGGTTTGATGCAATCCTCCATCCTTTACTATCTTTGCGATAGCCTTTTCATCGCAACGTACCCTTTACATACCACGTCCTCAATTATCTGCTTCATATATTCCAATCTCTGTATTCCTCTGCAGTTCTTACCTTCAAAAGTTCCCTCCACTAACAAATTAACCAATCCTGCATGTCTCAAAATATTACCTACTATCCTGTCTCTTCTTTCTGTAAGACTCTTACACAAACTTCTTTCCTCGCCCATCATTTCCATACTCGTTCATTTCGTGCTTTATCTGTCCACTTAATTTTTAGCATCTATTAATATATTAAGCAAGAATCATGTATGACGTCACCTGTCACGGCATTACGTCAATCTATGACCTCGCACTATTACATCACGCTTTACGCCATTTTTCTTGGTTATGCACTTCATTTAATAACATTTCTAAGCATACGCGAATATATTAACTGACATAACACTGAAATAAAAGTAAGTATTGCGTTTAAATCGACATATCAATCATACATTTGACGTAATGTATCACGATGTAAACTACTCCCGTATGTGGCTAGCTTTAAAATGCATCCTGGACCAGGACAGAAACCGAAACATTTTGTTACAGCACAATGCACTAGGAATGCATTTATTTTATAAAAATTGAATTTATTTAAACAATTTCTAAGAAATTAATTGGACAACACTGAATGAAAGGTATGAATTTTGTTTAAATTGGCATATTAATTATCAGTTGCTTTTTTTTATTGAAACATTACTTGGTTTGAATGAAACAAGTTCCAAATTCATAGCGATCCATGCGGCCTAAACCAGAATTAAAACTAATATTACGTGGCATAACGCAAGTTGCTAAGATTTATTTTTAGCATCCTTCGTTTTCACTGGAGTCAGTCAAGTTGACAACTGAAACTTTGTGCTACATCACAAGGGACGAGAAATTACAGCACTGCTCTTTATTTTATAACTATTCTATTTAGGTAAGCAACTAAGAATAAGTTAATTGCATAAAAAAAACCTGTAATAGAATCTTTCTATCGTCCACTAGATGCAGATGCAGGTGTTGCTGAGGCCTTAAGAAATAACGTAAGTAATATAGCTCGTCAATTTCCGGATCATGGAATAATACTAGGAGGCGACTTCAACTTGCCGTATATTTACTGGAGTAAATACGCCCACGTTACTGGTGGCAGGGATAAAATATCCTGTGAGATTATTCTTGAACTTTTCTCAGATCTTAATCTTCAGCAGCTCGTCACTGAACCAACGCGGTGCGACAACGATAACGAGAACATTTTAGATATTCTCGTTACAAATAGGCCTGAATTATTTACGGACATTTCTACCACCACGGGAATAAGTGATCATAAAGCTGTAATTGCTACAGTAAAATTAACAGTCGCGCGCAAAAAGAAAAAAGAAAGGGTCGTTTTCAGGTTCGAAAAGGCCCCAAAGGAGAGTTTAAGAACGTTTTTGAGGGATAAATACATTACCTTTATAGAAGGAAGAGGCTCGGTTGAAGAGATGTGGCTTCGATTCATAAATATAGTCAGGGAAGGTATGGACTTACATATACCGAAAAGGACAATCAGGGACGGGAACGATCCCCCGTGGTATACGCGTGAATTTAAAAGGTTACTTAAAAAGCAAAGGAAGATTCATGAACGCTCAAGAAGGACGATGTATAGGAGTGATTTAGAAAAGCTAGCTGAGACAACAGGACAGATGAAGAATGCGATGCGCGAGGCCTTTAATGACTCTCGATGCAACTCACTTTCCAAGATCCTCATTGAAAATCCAAAGAAATTTTGGTCGTATGTAAAAAAATTGGTTGTGACAACAATATGCCAGTTCCACTACGCGACAAGGCTACCGTATTTAACGCCGAATTTAAAAATTCCTTCACTGACGAAAACATGGAAAACATTCCTGTCTTTCCACGGCGTGTTGAATTTGATATGGATCCAGTACAAATTGATAGTGTAGTTATCATAAAGCAATTAAAGCTCCTGAAGTGGGGGAAAGCGCCGGATCCCGATGGTATACGAGTAAGAGTATTTTCGGAATACGCGGAAGAAATAGAACCATTTCTGGCAGATATATTTCGTAAATCTTTAGAGGAAAGAAAAGTACCTTCTGACTGGAAAATTGCGCAGGTGATTCCCGTTTTCAAGAAAGGAGATCGGAGAGATCCTAGAAATTATCTACCCATATCGCTAACATCTGTTTTCAGTAGAATTCTGGAGCATGTCATATGCTCTAACGTTATAAAGTTTCTAGATGAAAACGAGTTACTTACATCATACCAACACGGATTTCGAAAGAACCGATCGTGTGAAACGCAACTGGCTCTATTTTCGCATGATGTAATGAAAGTTATTGATGCAGGATCACAAGTTGATGCTATTTTCTTGGATTTTCAGAAAGCTTTTGACTCTGTACCACACAACCTACTCTTAGCGAAGATCCGAGCGTACGGTATATCTGACCAGATTTGGGAATGGATACGCGATTTTCTAACTGGTCGGTCACAGTATGTCGTTGTAGACGGGGAAGCCTCTTCTAAACTAAATGTTACTTCGGGCGTTCCTCAAGGAAGTGTAATAGGACCACTTCTTTTCTTAATTTTTATAAACGATCTCGGTGACAACGTTAGTTGCAGGATGCGATTTTTTGCTGATGATGCACTTATTTATAGGGAAGTGAGGTGCTCCGACTATTGCTTAGAAACTCAGCGTGATCTGGATGTTATTTTGGAATGGTGCCGTGAATGGCACTGTAAAAATTGCAAGGCAATTCACATAAGTAATAAAAAGACCCCGCTTCCTCAGGAGTACAAAGTTAACAATTCAGTTGTTGACACTGTGGATTCCCTGAAGTATCTAGGCGTAACAGTACAAAGCAACATGAATGTAACTTGCACATAACTTCCGTTGTAGGCAAAGCTAATTCCAAACTACGATATATAGGAAGTATTTTGCGAAGTTGTAATGCTCATACAAAGGAAATAGCGTACAAAACACTAGTGAGTCCGCATTTGGAATACTGTTGTGGAATTTTGGATCTGTATCGCAAGGGATTGATTGACACATTAGAGAAAGTACAGAGAAGAGCCGCTCGATTCGTGACTGCTAGTTACAGTCCTTACGTAAGTGTCACAGAGCTGATTCGTGGGTTGGGCTGGGATTGTTTGGCGGACAGACAACGTCGTTTTCGTTTGAATTTGCTAAAGAATATGCGAAAATCTTTAAGTTAGGTGTGCAACGAAATACTTCTTCCGCCAGCCTATTTAGGTCGCAATGACAGGAGGGATAAGATTAGAGAATCAAAATGCCGTACTGATTCATTTATGTATTCCTTCTTTCCTCGGTCCTGTTCGGGATTGGAATGCGCAGAATTAGAATTGGTGCTTAGCACCCTCTGCCACCCACAGTATTTGTGATTTGCAGAGTATAGATGTAGATGTAGAACACTCCGATAAACCCGTCATTTTTGACGAACTTTGTGGCTAGTCCTTGTAAAGCACCGCATATCAAATGCTTCAATTTTCCTTCTGTCTTGTTTTCTAAAGTCCAACTTTCACTGCCATAAAGTGGGATGCTCCACAAAAAGAGAAAGAACTTTTAAACTAAAAGATTTCTCTTTTCCATGAAGGCTCTTTCTGCTACTGCAATTCTGCATTAAATATGATTCCTGCTTCGGCCATCAGTTGTTATTTTACTTCCTAAGTAGCAAAATTCACTAGCTTCTACTATCGCATCTGACCCTATTCTTATATTTAATCTACTAGAATTGGTATCATTTCTGCTATATTTTATCACTATTGCCTTGCTTTGGTTTATATTTAGTACAAAATATTCATTCAATAGTTTGTTCGTGATATTAAATAACTTCTAAATATCCTCAACCTGTTCTGCTAACAAAATGTCATCAGGAAATCGAAGCATACCGTCTATTTCTCCTTGAATATTTATGCAACATTCAAATCTTCCTTTAACTTCCTATATTGCTTCTTCTACATACAAGTTGTATATTAATGGGGATAGACTATTTTGTCTCACACCATTTTTAACTGATGTATGTCTCTCATCATTCTCTACTTTTATTGTAGCTACTTGATTCTTATATAGATTATAAAGTATTCTAGGTATTTTAGACCCGACTTCTTTAAAATTTTGAACATGTTGTCCCACTTAACATTATCAAATGATTTCTCTAAATCAACAAACGCCATAAAAGTATCTTTGATTTTCTTAACGCGCCATACTTAAAGTCATAATCACTTCTCTTGTACCACGGTTTTACCTAAACCCGAACTGATCCTCACCTACTATACCATCTACTACACTTTCCATTCATTTGTTTATTATTCTGGTCAATAGTTTTGAAGCATGTGATGTTAGACTTATAGTGCGATAATTCTCACATCTGTCGGTTTTACGTATTTCGGGAGTGAGAAGACGACACGTTTATTAAAGTCAGTTGGAATCTCTTCTGCAGTCGTATCGTTTTGATCTAAGTTGAAATAATCTTTGAATTCCTTCTTCTCTTAGGGATTTCAGAAGATCTGCAGGAATCTCATCAATTCCAGCTGCCTTATTTGATTCCAAACCATTCAAAGCTCTATCAAAATCTGTTCTCAAAACAGGATCACCTAAGTCATCAATGTCGACATTAACTTCTGTTTCAATTATACTGTTGTTCAAATCATGTCCATCATACAGTTTCTGTATGTATTCTTTCTATCAGTTAGCTCTTTCTTCTGGGCGTAGAAGAGGTTTTTCCATAGCCAGTTTGATGTTTATACCTCTTTTTTTTAATCCAAAAATCTGTTTGACCTTCCTATATGCCTATATGCCACCTACCTACGAACATTTAATTTCTTCTTCTTCTCTTCTTTCTTTTCTTGGTGACATCTTTCTTTTCCTTTTTTGCGTTTCCCATTTATTTGATTTGCAAATTGATTGTATTGGTTTCTTTCTGATTCATCCTGAGCATTTTTGTGCCTTCTCCTCTAATCCAATAGCTCGAAAAAAATTTCGTGATCCAAGGTTTTCGGGGGGGCTTGTTCCCTGAAGCCTAATGTTTCTTTTCCAGCTTTCATTATTTCAGTCTCTAATGTATTCCAATCCACCTCTGTTGAGCTCCTTTTAGAGTTACTACTTAGAACCATGTCTACCATTTCTGCAAACTTTTCTCTCGTGAGAGATTATTTCAATTTATTCACTTCCTGTCTATTATGCTTGTATATCTTCTTTATTCTCTTGAATTTCAGTATGCACTTCATAAATATCATATTATGGTCAGAGTCTATGTCTGCTCCTGGACATCCCTTACAGTCTAGAACTTGATTCCTTGTTCTCTGATTGACCATGTTGTAATCTAGCTGATATCTGCCTGTATCCCCTGTACTTTTCCAGGTGTATAGCCTTCTAACATGATTATAATAGAGTGATCATCAAGACTAGTTTATATCTTTAACAATACTCTAATAATATGCTTCCTAGCTCATTTCTTTCTTCCTTCCAACGGTGTTCCCCTGTTTTCCTTCTCCCACTATCACATTACAATAACCCATTGTTATTAGATTTTCATCCTGCTTCGTGTACTGGATTAATTCTTCAATTTCCGCGTAAATTTTCTCTATTTCTTCATCATCTTTCTGTGACTTTGGCATGTACACTTATCATTAAAACTAATTCTAACGTGATTGGGGAGGACTTAGTTTCTAACCTTATCAAAATAATCCTCTCACTAAACTGTTCACAAGAATTCTTCTTTTTCCTACTCTCTTATTCATTACAAATCCTAAACCAGTGACTTCATTGAGAGCTTGTGTGGTAATTACCCTGTGTTCCCCAAACCAAATATCCTGTGAGTCCTTCCATTTACCCTCACTAATCCCGAAAACATATAACTTAAGTCTTTCCATCTCCCTTTTTAAGTTTTCTGATCTACCAGCCCTATTTAGACTTCTAACATTCCACTCTCCGACTCGTAGAATGTGTCTATCCCTTCTGATGACTCCTCTCTGGGCAGTCCTCACCAGGAGAACCGATTGGGGAACTATCTTACTTCCGGAATATTTTACCCAGGAAGAAGCCATCATCCTATATGTAATTTGAGAGGATTACAATGGACGCGAGATACCTTTTTGGTCTTTAATGCAGTGAGTGAACGAATTTTGAATATGTACAAAGACTACAAAATCGCTGATGGAGAATAATCCTTGGTGCGAGAATATGCACGCCTGTTAGTCAACTCCGTGACCAAACTGGATTAAACTACATTAAACTTGAAGCAAGAACCCAGGTACAAAAATAATGTAGTAAACTAATAAAGAGAATCACACAGAGTTTCGACTACGACGAATTTGTACGAGTGAATCCAAAACATGGCACAGATACAAAGTATCTCTAACTATCTTAAACCAGGAGGGGTAAAAGACCATTATATGGGTTTTCCACAAGACCGAAAGACCCAAGTGACAAAATAAAAAAGTACCCCCAAACTTATAACCTTACTCCAACAGGCAAAGCTAACCAAGAAAGTAGTGCTTTATAATAATAATAATAATTAAAAAAAACTGCCACCTGCCCCACGCAGGAGCCATGCTTATCTTCTCTGTATCGTTCAAATTTTAGTGTATGTACTGCCGAAGCTCCCTAATAGAAATCAGCAACAAATATGCTCCCCTCGAGGACAGTGAACATCCAGACAGACCAGGCAGCAGCCAGCTATCAACAACAAACTGATAATTGAGACTCAATGACAATGACTCCTATACAGCACCTGACCCAACCACAAAGAAGGAGCGATACTTCCAGTGATAATAAAGAAAGTCCGGAATTACCTGTAGATGAATGAAGCCTTAAGTAGCCACCTCACAGGGAGCTGAAAGGTTGTTTGTAATGAAGGACAACTGAAATACTTTGTAAATTGGATCACCAAACCTTACTAATGTTCTTTAAATGGCACAGAATAGACCATTGTGGCCATGGATTGCCAGACGAGGAACCAATGACAGTGGTTATCAGAGTACTTTCACCACCAATTACAACAGACTGCGTACAGGAAGACCTAATTTCCAAGGGATTTGACGTTATGTCCATTCGCAATTTAAGAAGAGGAACCAAGAAACCAGAGAGCTCATTCTACTTGATACCTTTACAGTGATTCTGAAACCTGGCGCAGAGTCAGACGCAATCTATAAAGTTCGCGCACTTCAATTAAAACAGAACTCTACAAAAACCATCCTCAATACATAAAATGCCAGTGGCCTGGACATCCTGCAAACAATTGCAGCTTCCCTGCCAGGTGTGACAAATGCACAGGACTACATTCAAGTAGTACTGCACTGTTCCAAACAGCCAAAGGGCAAAATGTATCAACTGCAACTGCGATCATGCAGCCTCCTGGAGAGGTATTCAAGTATATCCGAAGATAGTGAAGCCACCAAAATCAAATCAGAAAGTTGACGAAGCATAAAATTTCGTAATTAATCGCCGCAATAAGAAAATATCGGTCATCATGAATCAAAAAGCGTAAGCAAAATAGAAGATAAAAATAACTCACAAAGAAGGAAAACAGTAGGGAATCAATCCTTCCCTGACACACTGAAAGTTTCCAGGAAAAGTAAGCACAGACAACTAGATTCAGGAGAAGATGACTCCGAGAGCTAACTAGACTTCCTCAATATAAAAAAATTCCTCTGTACAATGAGATGTACAATGAAAAAGGCGAATAGTGCCAAAGATAAGTTTACTAAAATTTTGTATTTATGGAAGGTGTCATGGCCATGATAAAATAATGGCTAGAATCTCATCCCTACAGAGCGACCTAAGTACTGTTATATCGAACGCGAATGAAATAAAATATAAAAAGTTAGAAACTATTAGATTTTTCGAATCGCCACAACATCAACGTAATTCTACTTTCAGAAACCCATATTAAACACAAGGACACCTTTCGTCCATAACGCTTCCAAATATACTGATCAGACAGAGTGGGTCAAGGAGGTGGTGGCACAGCCATCGCAGTCAAGAACTCCTTGACCTACCCAACCAATCAACCTGCTGGAACTGGAAGCGACGGCAATTAAAATCTGCACTAAGGATATCATCAACCTATCATCTAACAGTGCGTTAACCAAACACGACTTAGACAAAATCCTGTGGCTACTTACATTCCTAACTGCGGCAACGCCCAGCCTTATGTCCTCGATACTTTTTTTTTTTTTTTTTGCTGTCGTCAGTCTTTCGACTGGTTTGATGCAATCCTCCATCCCTTCCTATCCTGTTCTATTCTCTTCATCTCAATATACCCCTTACAACCATTGCCCTTCATTATCTGCTTCATATATTATAATCTCTGTCTTCCTATAAAGTTCTTACCTTCGACTGTTCGCTCCACCAGCAAATTAAGCAATCCAGCATGTTTCAAAATAAGACCTACCAGCATGTCTCTTCTTTCTGTAAGCTTCTTCCACAAACTTCTGTCCTCACCCACCATTTCCAAAACTCGTTCATTTGTCTGTCCACTTAATTTTCAACATTCTTCTGGAGCACCACATTTCAAATGCTTCAATTTTCTTTCATTCCGGTATTCCTAAAGTCCATGTTTCACTACCATACTGTGCTGTGCTCCACACATAGAGTTTTAAAAGTATTTTATAATTCCTAGATCAATATTTGAAACTAAAAGATTTCTCTTTTTCATGAAGTCACTTTTTGCTAGTGCTAATCTACTTTTAACACCATTCCTGCTTCGGCCATCGGTTGTAATATTACTTCCCAAGTAACAGAATTCACTTACTTCTCCTATTGCATCCGATCCTATTTTTATACTATTTAATCTTCTAGTATTGGTATCATTTCTGCTACATTTCATCACTTTAGCCTTGCTTTGATTTATATTCAGTCTAAAATCTTCCTTCAGTATTTTGTTCATGCCATTCAGTAACTTCTCAATATCCTCAGCCCATGCTGATAACAAGATAATGTCATCAGCAAATCGTAGCATACTAATTTTTTCTCCCTGAACGCTTATGCCACATGGAAATTTTTCTTTTACTTTCTTTATTGCTTCCTCTACACACAAGTTGAATATTACCAACATTGTCTCACACCCATTTTAACTGATGCATGTCTCTCGTGATTCTCTACTTTTATTGTAGCCACTTGATTCTTATATAGTTTATAGAGTACTCTTCTAGCTCGATACTTTAGACCTGACTTCTTTAAAATTTTGAACATCTTGTCCCACCTAACATTATCAAAAGCTTTTTCTAAATCAACAAACGCCATAAAAGTATCTATGTTTTTCTTGATCCGCCCTTCGAGAATTACTCTTAAGGACAGAATTGCTTCCCCTATACCACAATTTTTTCTAATTCCAAACTAATCTTCACCTACTATCTCTTCTACTACCCTTTCCATCCTTCTGCATATAATTCTCGTCAGTAATTTTGAAGCATGTGATGTTAGACTAATGGTGCTATAATTCTCACATTTGTCGGCTTGTGTGAAGATGATAGTTTTATTAAAATCAGTTGGAATATTTCCTGTGTCATAACTTTTTGATATCGGCTTGAATAATCTTTCGATTCCTTCTTCTCCTACGGATTTACGATGTTCTGCAGGGATCTGATCGATTCCAACCGCCTTAATTGCTGTCAAGTCATTAAGAGCTTTATTAACTTCTGTCTTCAAAACAGGATCCCCTAACACATCAATGTCGACATCGCCTTCCTTTTCCATTACACTATTGTTAAAGTCGCCCCCATCATAAAGTTTCTCAATATATTCCTTCAATCGGTTAGAACTATCATCTGAACTTAAATGAGGTTTCCCATCGGCAGCTATAATGTTCACATCTCATTTCTTCATTCCTCCAAAATTCTGTTTGATCTTCCTATGTGCAACATCTGCTTTACCTACGATCATATCCTTTTCTACTTCTTCACACTTTTCTCCTAGCCATTTTTGTTTTGCTTTTTTTGCATTTACTATTTATTTGATTTCTAAATTGCCTGTAATGCTCTCTTTCTGCTTCTTCCTGAGCATTTTCATAGCTTCTCTTCTGATCCATCAGCTTCAAAATTTCTTCTGTGATCCAAGGTTTTCGGGTAGCTTGTTCCCTACAGCCTAATGTTTCTTTACCAGCTTTCATTATTTCGGTCTTTAATCTACTCCATTTGTCCTCGGTACAGCTACTTTCTTAATTATTTCTTAGACTTAAGTTGTGGTAAGAAAAGGGAGTTTGGGACAAAAGATAAAAGCCGGCCCCCGAAGAGACTCCAATCGTCCACGTAACATCTCAGTTTTAAGTTCTTTGAATGGTGGATGGCCAATCAGCGTTCACAAGATGGCAGTTCGATAGTTCATTTAGTGGTCGCTAGGGAGGAGCACCGCTCGGGTTTTGGCATGCATTGGTTTCTTGACCGGCCGCATCTCCCAAGCGCTTAATTTATTTGTGTGCAGACATTCCACTCCACCAAGAGAGAGACTGTTCTGGAATGCACGCTCTGTTTGCTCTCCATTAGACGTTGCGAAAACATGCTCTCAGTTTCTCTACAAATATTTGAGCCTGGCGCTCACCTGTCACATAATTGTCACCAGGTAACAATACCTAGAGGGCGTGTTAACCGATAGATGGCACGGAATGCTTCATATGCGTTTAAGAGTGGAGACGGCATCCCCGTCGATGCTTGGGAAGCCACTAGCTTGTTTGCCCGGGAGTCCGACAGGAAAATACAGGTTACGAAATGACTCCATTACACAGCGAAACAACTTGGCTGGTGTGTGTTTGCCAAGGGAAGCATATTATTCATCCATCAGTATGAAAGCATAGCTGGGTGTCTGGCTGGCCGACGAAAAAAGTAGGGCGTCCAACACAGCGTTCGTGTGATTGCAGAATTTTGTACAGAGTCTCAGGCATGCAGCGAATTTCGTGTGTATTTGTTCAGGTGTCCTGCTATCGATAAGGAATGAGGGTTGCGCCATATGCCCCTTTGCTATGCGAAACCGCCCCTGCAGGATACATAGAAATACTTTAGCATTCACTTCGGTTCAAGAAGAAATTATTAGTAGATGAGAATAATTATTATATGTCAGTTTTTGTAGTAAAAATCTTAGAATTATTTATGGTAGTCTAATCCCCGTGTTTTCAAAACGAAAATCGAATATTTTGTTTTCATTTTGGGTGAACAGAAAAACTGCTTGAGTCTTCGTATTTAATTAAAAAATAAGATATAGAGCGTAACTTCTACGTTTAAAACGTGATAATGAACCATGAAATGTCCTGGCATATCTCAAATTCACATCTATACAATGCAGTTCTGATATTCGAAATCGGTAGAGGGTGCTTTGCACAAAAAAATAACTCTGAACATTCCAACCCCGAATAACAAGAGGAAATAAAGAATATGTATAAGCGTCAGTACGGTGGGATTCCAATATAATTAATCGTTAATGATAACTCGCGAATTTCTGTCATACCCCCTTTATTTTAAAGGATGTATTAAATTATGTGCAATGAAACAAAGCGAGAATCCAACTAATGGTTTAAACTCAAAGAAGTGATTTCCCAATGTATGTGTCTACAACCTCGATGAACTTTGTGTATTTCTATCCTATTGCTAAGACATTAGCATCCCTGCCCATTTTATCTGAAATATGCCCACTAAGTTGGATTCACATGAACATCATTGCCTAAAACCAAAGTTGCAGATGTGAAATCCAGTTTCTTTCCTTACAGAAATTTCTGCAGTGATTACATGTTAATCTCTCCATTGATGTCAAACCAATCAGCCTGTAATTTTTTCAAGCCTGTTTCTCAACCCTACATACTCTGTCTTTGGACTAGAGCCCCACATATAAATACTTGTGTCATGGTTAACAAAGGGCAAATATTACTGAATAGCAGAAAAGGCTTGTGGTGTGGGATAGAGGTTGTGCTGATGATGTGAACAGGTTTGTACCTACTACCCACGATACTGAATGGCAGAGAGGTCTATAGTGTGAGTTAAATGACACGATGTTGATGTGAAGAGTTTGGTACTTGGAACACATGTTAGTGATGAGTTTTTGGTCAGTCTTGAGCCATGGAAGTTCTGCCCTACTCTTTCTTTGCCATGAAATTTCTGGTTGTTGAGTCGAGCTCGCTGTAGGTATGGAAATATGCGTGGGTGTGCGTCTTTCTCTGTCTCTGTATGCGTATGTGTGGCGATACCATCCTTAAACTCGTCTGTCTGGACGTACGGAGCGCTCTTCCTCCCATATGTTTGTTTATGCTTGTGTGGAGATGATAGTCAAGTGTTTGTTGCAGCTCATGGTAACTGTGTCACATATTACTAAATTACAGAAAGGGTTGCGGTGTGGGAGAGACGTGGTCTCAAAATTCACACATCCTGTGACTATTCAGTTTGGATCTAGCGTGTTCAGTCCCTTTCCTCCAGTTATGTGCATGTGTGTGGTGATGTATTGAACTGTTTTAATGCATTGATATGTGAGTGTGTGTGTTTTTCTATGATTTTTGGCCAGTCATGGTTGTTCTGTTCCAATTTTTCATTGCTATGATTGGGCTTGCTGTTGATTCGAGTTTGCTGTAGGCATGGAAATGTACGTGTGTATGTGTCTCTCTATGTGTGTGCTTGCGGAAATGTGGTGAAACCTTCCTTTAACTCGTTTGTCTGGATGTATGATGTGCTGATCCTACACTTGTGCTTGTGTGAGGTGACGTATAGATTTGTGGGTGAGACCAAGTATGAATATGGGAGTTATGATATCTGTCTGATGACCAGATGTCTACTGAAACTGGTAGTGCCTGGGGCAAATATTACTGAATGGCAGAAAAGGCTTAGGTGTGGGATAGACGTGGTGGTGCTAATAATGTGAACAGTTTTGTACCTAGCACACATGATACTGGATGGTAGTGAGGTCTGTAGTGTGAGTTAAATGAGCTGATGTTGATGTGAAGAGTTTGGTACTTGGAACACATATTACTCATGATTTTTTGGTCAGTCAAGAGCCATGAGGGTTTTTTCCCACTATTTCGTCGCCATGATTGGGCTGGTTGTTCTGTCTAGATCGCTGTAGTCATGGAAATGTGAGTGTTTGTCCGTCTCTCTCTGTGTCTTTATGCGAAATATGGTGATACCTTCCTTAAACACGTCTGTCTGGACGTATGATTTTGCTGTCCCTCCACTTATGTTTGTTTGTGCTTGTGTATGGAGATGTATGGATTTGTGGGTGAGACCTAGTTTGAATATGCGGATTATGATATCTGTCTGATAGTCATGTGTCTATTTCAACTCATGGTACCTGGGTCACTTGTTACTGAATGGTAGAAATGGTTGCGGTGTGGGAGAGAAGTGTTGATGGTAATTGTAATCAATTGGGTGTGATGAACACTATTTATGGTATAAACACTTAGGTGTATGACGAAAACATGCTATCTTTTGCACACCTTCTATTTCGGCAGGATGATGATATGTAAGGAGAGTTCTGTTTTTCAGCCAGTCATGAGGCAAGAGAGTACTACGCCACATTTTTGTTTCTATAACTGGTGCCTGTAGGTGTGCTGAACTCTCTGTAGACTTGGACATGTGTATCTGCGTCTCCCTTTGTGCATGTAAGCGTAAGTATGGTGATACCTGACTTTAACTCGTCTGTCTGATGATTTTTGTAACGATAGTTCTGTCCAGTTAATCAGTGGTAACGAAAATGCTGCCCCAATTCATCGCTTCTATGATGCTGTTAGTTCTGTCGACATCGCTGTATTCATGTACAAGTGTGTGTGTGTGCGTGTGTCATTCCTCTGTGGATTTGAGTCTAAAATATATGGTTATAGAATTATGCTCACCATCAACGTGTGCTTCTAACCATTGCTTCAGGGCTTAGGCAATCTCTCATTTCACTGTGCTCTTTACAGTTTACTGCCGTTTGTGTTGGAATACGAATTGTGTTCCTCACGTTTTTCACTACATGCACTTCGGGATAAAAGTCATTTAACAGAGGGGGTTATGAGGGGATGTATCACAGAAGCGAAGGGCTTGGGGACAAACCCACAGTCAGACCATTGGTTGTATATAGTGTAGTATGGAGTCCACATGTTTTGTACATCAAATGCATGGTGCAAAGAATGGCAGCTAGATTTATTAGTGGAAAATATTCAACAAGTGACTTAATAAAGGAGCTGGGCTGGATGTCATTGGAAGATAGGAAGAGTGTCGGGGCCTGTGTGTGGCGTATAATGGTGTCAGAATGGATATTGGTGGAATAATTGTGAGTGGTGTATGGAGCCTATGTTGACCATGAACACAATCTGGCACTAGACTTTAAGTGATGAGGCCTGAGTGGATAAGATATCCAAAAACCCACTTTCATATATGAATGACCTAACAATTTACTACAGTTCAAGTGTGGGTGCTATCTTTGGTGTAATAGAACTAGTGTTTGCACCTATGGTGACGTTTTGTATTCTTGTCGAAGTATGGAGATCTTCTATGAAAATGTGGTTATGATGTTTATTTGATGACCATAAATCTATCAGTTAGCTAAGAGCATTATGTAACTTTATCGTGGTTATTTGAACGATACTTTCCTGAATCCGAAGGTTGGCTTCAGATGGGAACATTTAAACCTAATGGAGAACTCTCCTTGGTCTTGATTTATTGAAAAATACTTTAGCAGAAATTTCCTGGAAAAAGGGAGAATTTTATTGGAAAACTGCAGTCGAAACCATCACCTTAAGTGAACATTTTGGTACCGGGAATTCCTGCTACTGATTAGGAGAACACTGTGCGAATTTTGAATTTTTGGATACTTTAACGAACGAACAAAAGGTTAACCTGTCAATAACTGATGTAAATCAGGGGTTGGATTGGGAAATAAAAGACTATCAGCACGAGCTGGCATTCGATTTCTTGCATAAGGGAGTGGGCAAATTTTCTATATCTCCACCTTGACGCGTCAGCATGTTCTGTGCCTTAGCGTGACTCGATTGTTATCACACTGGGCTGATGTACTCCGATTTCTAAGGGGTGAAATTAGTAAGATTAACAGACGGTGTTTCGTTTCTGGAACATACGTGCTGTGCTGTAAAATACAGTTAAAAGGAAAGTATATGCCACAGCGTATATCTCCCTGTTTCTAGTGATTTACTGATAAAAACTTTATACATGGGAAGGATGACGCGTTTATGAAATTTCATAAAGTGCAAGACAATATATGGATTGATTGAAAGCAGGAGAGGTCTATGGACAAAGAAGTCAGCACACAAAACTCACATTGCTGTTGTGTTGTGTCGCATGGGATTGATTGAATTTTTAGACAAAGTACAATAAGGGCCCTCAACTTGTGATTGCTTACGAAAACATAACAGAATTGATACATAGATTGGCCTGGGTAGACAGACGATATATGTTTGAACTTGCTCGAAAAAATTACGAGTGAGATGAAATATTTTATAACAATGACAGCAGAGACGATATTAGAGAAATAATGTATAGTACTGATGGTTATATGAATTATTTCTTCCCTCGTTCCAATCCATGAGTTTTGCCATTGTCAAATTGAAAACTTTGATATTTTTAGCCTTGGTGTGGGAAAGGCTTTGCTAACCATGTCACAAGTATTTTCATGTGGGGCTCTTGTCAAAAGCCTGAGTCTGTAGGGTTGAGAAACAGGCTTGAAAAAATTACAGGCTGATTGGTTTGCAATCAGTGGAGAGATTAACATGTAATCACTTCAGAAATTTCTGTAGGAAAGAAACTGGATTTCACATCTGCAACTTTGGTTTTAGGCAATGATGTTCATGTGAATCCAACTTAGTGGGCATATTTCAGATAAAATGGGCAGGGAAGCAAATGTCTTAGCAATAGGATAGAAATACACAAAGTTTATCGAGGTTGTAGACACATACATTAGGAAATCACTTCTTTGAGTTTAAACCATTAGTTGGATTCTCGCTTTGGTTCATTGCACATAATTTAATACATCCTTTAAAATAATGGGGGTATGACAGAAATTCGCGAGTTATCATTAACGCTGTTAACTATTAATTATATTGGAATCCCACCGTACTGACGCTTATACATATTCTTTATTTCCTCTTGTTATTCGGAGTTGGAATGTGCAGAGTTATTTTTTGTGCAAAGCACCCTCTGCCGATTTCTAATATCAGAACTGCATTGTATAGATGTGAATTTGAGATATGCCAGGACATTCCATGGTTCATTATCACGTTTTAAACGTAGAAGTTACGCTCTATATCGTTTTGAAAACACGTAGATTAGACTACCATAAATGATTCTAAGATTTGTACCACAAAAACTGACATATAATAATTATTTCTCATCTCGAAATAACTTCTTCTTGAACCGAAGTGAATGCTGAAATATTTGTATGTATCCTGCTGGGGCGGTTTCGCATAGCAAAGGGGCATATGGCGCAACCCTCATTCCTTATCGATAGCAGGACACCTGAACAAATACACACGAAATTCGCTGCAAGCCTGAGACTCTGTACATAATTCTGCAATCACACGAACGCTGTGTTGGACGCCCTACTTTTTTCGTCCGCCAGCCAGACACCCAGCTATGCTCTCATAATGGTGGCTGGTGTGGTGTGTTTGCTCTGTAATGTAGCCATTTCGTAACCTGCATTTTCCTGTCGGACTCCGGGCGTAGCTACTATGGGGCTAGGCGGTGCAGTGCACCGGGGCCCTCACGCTCATGGGGCCCCCAAGCATACCTCAAGAGGCCCCTAGGCGCACCTCTAGGGGCCCTCAAGCGCAGTTTAGAGGGCCCACGAGCCTTCACGGCAAATTGGCGACTTTTTTTTTTTACCTCTACCGTCGTCTAATGGGCCCCTGAGAACACAGGAGCACCTCACTAAGGGCCCTCGCTGCTCAGGGGGGGCACCAACCACTATTCAATTCAACGGCCCCCCTTCTCAGTTCAGGGGGCCCATACCAGCACACAAAGCAAAAAGTGGTCGCCCGTCTGGCCTGAGGCCCAAAAGAAATTTTTTGCACCGGGGCCCTTGTTGATGTAGCTACGCCACTGGTCGGTACTCCCGGACAAACACGCGCGTGGCTTCGCAAAACATCGACGGGGATGCCGTCTCCACTCTTAAACGCATTTGAAGCATGCCGTGCCATCTATCGGCGAACACTCCCTCTAGGTGCTGCTACCTGGTGACAATTATGCGACAGGCGAGCGCCTGGCTAAAATATTCGTCGCATGAGGAAAGCGCGTACCGAGAGCATGTTTTCGCAACTTCTAATGGAGAGCAAACAGAACGCGCATTCCAGAACAGAAATATCCCTTGCCTCGGGCGTAGATTTTTCCGCTAGCAAAATCCCTCTCTTGGGGGAGTGGAATGTCTGCCACAAGGAAATTAAGGCCTTGGGAGATGCTGCCATCTCGGCAGCCGGTCAGGGAACTAACGCATGCGCAAACCGGAGTGGTGCTGCCTCTAGCGGTGGATAAATGAACTAAACGGCAAACAGATTGAGGTTTCTGTCATACGATCTAGGTCGCCTGCCATGCAAAGAACTATAAACTGTCGAGTGGAGTCTCTTCGGGGCCGGCTTTAGATGTTTTGTCCCAAACTCCTTATTCCTCCACTACTGACCTAAGTGTACCATTTTTGAAATTTTTGTCTAATGCTAGATTGTTTCAGTTTAATCACTTCCAGTCTGTCCTGTTTCTGCTTCCAAATTGAATTTCCGCTTGCACTTCATTACTATCAAATTGTGGTCAGAGTCTATATCTGCTCCTGGGTATACTCTACATTCTAGAACTTGATTTCTTGAATCTCTCTTTGACCATGAAAATAATAGCTGATACCTGCCTGTATCCCCACGACGTTTCAAGGTGTATATCCATCTTGCGTGGTTTCTTAAACAATGTGTTTGTCGCAACCTAACTTATATCTTTCACAAAATTCTAACAACCTGCTTCCTTGCTCATGTCTTTATCATAGGCCAAAAGATCCACAGTAATTCATCTCTTTTACATATCCCAGTATCGCATTCCAATCACCCATGATTATTAGATTTTCCTCCCCCTTCACATATAGGATTAATTCTTCAATTTCGGCGTATATTTTTTCTGTTTCTTCATCATCTTCCTGTGACTGGCATATACACTTGTACTAATGTGGTTGGGACGGGACTTAGTTTCAACCTCATCAAAATAATCCTGTCACTAAGTTGTTCATAATAACACACCCGTTTCCCTCCTTTCTTATTCATTACAAATCCTACACCTGTGACTCCATGACTTCTGTGTGCTAATTATCCTGTGTTCCCCAGACCAGAAATCCTGTACCATCTATCCATTTAATCTCACTAATCCCAACAACATCTTAACTTAAGATGTTCCATCTCCCTTTTTAAGTTTCTAACCTACCTGCCCTATTCAGACTTCTAACATTCCACGCTCCGACTCGTAGAATGTTTCTATCCATTCTGATGACTCCTTCCTGAGACAGTCCCCATCAGGAGATCCGATTGAGGGACTATTTTACCTCGGGAAATTTTACCTAGGAAGAAGCCATCATGATATATGTAATTTGAGAGGATTACATGTCCTCGGGATACCCTTTTGGTCTTTAAAGCAGTGGTTTCCCGTTGCCTTCTGTATCCCCATTCTGTTGATTATTTCTGATTCATTTGCCTTTAGGGGCCGTTTCCAACCCCAAGGCAAGAGGGGCCCTGGATCTCTCTCCGCTTTCCCACCCTCTCTTCGGTGGCCGTTGGCAGCAGTGGGTGACTCCCTTATACCGGGAATCTTCAGTCGCACAGAGACCTTGTCCTTGCAAAATAGTGTGCACCACGTATAGAAGAGGTTGACATTTGGTTAGAAAAGGCTAGTATAGTCCTCGATATTGTCGTAGTCAAAAATCTCGCTCATGCCACTCACCTCCAAACAATGATGGACCACAATCCATTCAAATTCCAACTCAAGAATTTTATTCTACCCCATATCAGCAATAGAAATGTAAAAGAAACAAGATGGAACTACTTCTCCAGTCAGATCACAACGAAATAAAAACTATATTCAATGCATCGTCGCCTGATCGCATCTAGAAGGTTATCAATCACTTCAACTACACACTAAAAGACGCGAAAAGAAAACTGCCTGTCACCACCAGCATTTAATATAACAACTTGCATCATTACAAGAACTCACATACTTACGGAACGATATAGGACGCTTAGTAACCTTGACGACCGGCGTAGATTCCGGTATTACTTCCGGCAACCCACTGTGCGCTTAATGGAAAGAAGATCAGAAAAGTAGGAGGATAAAATTCACACCTTTTTTAGAAAATAGGGAAGCCTAGGACTCAATCCGTGCCTTAATGGAGCCAAAGGAAGCAAAATCTTCAATAATAGGCCCCGCATGTCCTTCCTTTCCGCTGTTAAAAAATGTTGAAGTTTTGGTAGAACGCCGCCCAATATACAAAAGTGGATTATTCTCTAACTCCAGCGAAAGAGCAGGTGGAGACCACAACTAATCAACGAGTAGAAGACAAACCCTTCTGACCGTACATATTTAACAACACCCGGCGATGAGAGGTCAGTCATCAACTAGTTACTAAAAAATCACCTGGAATCGATGGCATAGGCAAAATCCATCTCAAGAATTTACCAAAGAAAGGTCTTGTACTCTTGACTGAAATATTCAACGCATGTCTGGTTCAACACTACTTTCCAACAACATGGAAGACATTCAAGGTCATAGCTCTCCCCAAAATGGGTAAAAGCAAACTGAATCCTATAATTACAGACCAGTCAGCCTGTTACTTCCAAGCTGCTAGAACGAATTCTATTGAACAGGATTAAAGCTATCTTAGATTTTGGGCTTACTATCAAGCTAGAACAATTCGGATTTCAAAACGGAGAAGGAGACACCTGTCAATTAGTAAGGATCACTGAATATCAGTAAAGGTTTCAATTGGAACAAATCTATTGCTGCCATATTTCTCGACATAGAAAAAGCCTACGAAAAGTTTGGCACATCGAACTTATAGACAATTATATCAACAAACCGACATCCCAGACAACTTCTGTATATAGCTCTCATAGCTATGCCTATATCAAGGACAGGAAGTTTTTAGTTCAAATCTAAGACCAGAAAGCAACAACTTACACAATTAATGTGGGCTTAACGCAGGGATACGCAATAGTACCTCCTCTGTTCGCCAGTTAAGAACCCGCTAAGCGTCTATATAGCACAATTCGTGGATGACACGATTATCTACGCAACTGGAGGCAATCACGAAAGGAGCATAATCAACGCCCAAACGGGTCAAGATGCCATTGGCCACTGGTGTCGGGAAAACAAGGCGAAGGTCAATCCTACTACATGCGCTACAGTGTATTCTCCAGGACCGGCAAAACATACACAGACAACTACCATTATTGCGACAGAGAATACTTTGGGTTCCTGAGCACTGGTACGCAGGGATAACATCATACAGTAAACTTATCTTTCGACAACATGTTCTCGATAGACGGAAAGAAAGCAATAGCCGTGGCAATGAATTTGTAATCGATTCTAACGAGTAACGACTTGAACCTCGACACAAAAACAAGAATTTACAAATCAGTTATCCTGCCCTTCATCATGTATGGTTGTCAGGTTTGAGAATTAAAATGCAAATCTACACTGCTACTCTTCCGAAGAGTTCAAAATATATGCTTACGTATGATCACTCCTGATATCTGTACATCAACAGACTTACTACAGGAGACCACCAATATGCCTACAATTCAAGCAGAAATCTTTCCTCAATCACATAAATTTCTCAGCAAGCTACATGCCATCCGTCCCGAAGTTGACACACTGAAGTACATTGGAACAGTGCAACCAGTAGAGTTGCATAAATACGAAGTTCCGCTTAGAACGATGATGATAAGGGACTCGTATCAATAATTATCACTAAATAAAAAAAAATGTTATACGCTATTGAAGCAGCGAAACCAAATTTATGTCCAGCAGTTTCTCAGTGTTCTTGCAGATTCTAGATAGCAACAGACCTAATGAAGACAACCGAGGACGTTGCCGAAATGTTGTCATCGTTTAAAGAAAATAACCGGCAACAAACCCATGAAAACTATTTTGCATTTATACTCCGGTGAAATCTACGTACACTAATATTTGTCTGTTACAATGCTTACCATATATGATTCAGTGGCAAAATAGCATTAGTAGCATGGAATTAATTATGAGCACTTTAAATAAATTATTAACACAAGTAATCATCAGATATTTGAACTTGACATCGTCAACTATATACATGAATATAACCCATCCCATCCCTAGTTCACTGTAATATCTACACACCAATAACTCTGTATATATTCTACATTAACACATATTTACCTACACTCATACAGTATTTATTCATATTTACGGAGATACAGACCTATGCCCCCAAGGTACAGTTCCAATCCCATCAGGTAAATACAGCGTTTATAATCCAATATAAAGTAATCCTGGTTGGACAGCTCAACAGTTGTTATTTTGTGCACGTTTGATTGAAAGCATTGTTGATTATGGTATTTACACGGAGCTCCATATAAACATTCGATAAAACCTTCTACAGTTGTTTGTTGCTTGACCTGCCAGTTCTTTGTCACCGTATGAGGACATTAGTTTGATTCTATTCGAAATCCGTACACTGCCGATCTTGTATCCGCAAACTCAACAATTAGGAAATGTGTTTGCAGACACCGCGGCGGCACGTCTAACCTGTGAATAATTCTACATCGTGATGTTTTCTAATGGCTTCCATTGTTTTTTTTAAAAAAACTTAATTGTTCATAAGTTTAAAAAATTCTGTCCACATTCTGATTTGGTAAAACGACGGAAACACATATAAAAAGAATATTCTTCCAGCCATTGTGACTGATTAAAAGGCGTTATCCGAAGTGTCGTATTTAACTTCACATCATAAGAAATTTAACTGGCACTTGGAACATGCTTTACCTGCTAATTCTATCCGCGTTCTGACGCAACTTTTCGTGACATGTCGAAATCCTTCTCAGAAATCAACGTTCATCAACATTATTACTGATATTAATTAATATTCGTTTGCTAGGATATTTGATAGCGGAGTTATAAATGAAGATTTTTTTACTTATACCTTTACGCCTCGTCGACGTCGAGGTCATTAGAGACGGGAAAGGTCTGGGGACAAGGAATGAGTATTAATTCGGCCATGGCCTTTTGAAGGAATCATCAGGCATTCGCCTGGAGTGATTTTTTTGGAGTGATTTGTGGAAATAATAGAAAACCTAATTCTAGATGACCTGATGAGAATTCGATTCCACGTCCTCCCGACTGCGAAGCCAGAGCGTTACCACTCACCTACACTCTCGGTGTATAAATAAAAAGCTTCGATGCAACTAGTTACATTTAGCTATATAGACGTTGAGAGCATTGATACCATCGAGAATTTTGCCACTATAGTGGTCCCAAATTAATTAAATCTCGTCACGACATCTTGAACCACATACACAACATAAAATTGTATGGGTTTTTAAAATTTTCTGAATGTACTTGTTAGTAATCTATTTCCATCAGTACTCACCCTCATACATGGTTTTAATGGCATAACAATCGTCTAAACTATTTAACCCCCATTTGTACTACTGCCAGATGTGAGGTCCAGTAATATGCGTACCCACGGTGAATCACAGAGCCGACCCCGTGAAAGTGTTTACAACAGGTATCAGTCCAGCGACTGCGACCACGCTACCATGCTTGACCTAGCGTATTTGGTCAGGTATTTTGGCATAGTCTAACAGCCCTCAAACCTAAACTTAAATGAAATTTTATTTTATGAAGCAATTGTAGAAAGCTATAGTTTGGTTGAATATGATCTGGTAGGTTAGTTTTGCAATTTCCTGTAAATCAATGTATATAGATATTGTTTTATGAAAAGAAATTATTTAAAGGCAATTTAATATGTTTAAGAACTGTACTATGCAAGAGAATTGCTTAATTGTGTGCAATTCCAAGTATTAAGGCAAGTTACGATGTCTAAAGGACAATTTACTACAGTTTAAAATGATTTCTGTGAATAATTTTGTGTTTAAGTACCTTTAATTTCCATTTGTGACCATTTTGTAATGATGGTAAATGATTATGTATTAATTCTGATTGTTTTTAATATGTTTCAATTGTTTAAGTATTGTTAATGTTCGAGAATTATCTGTCGGAAGGTTTTGAAGTGTTCTAAAATTTCTATGTAACTTATATAAAGGAACAGAGTATCGGCAAAGTTTTCACCGACTCTATTTATGACGTCCAAGAACTGTATTGTCTGTGGAAGAAGTGTTGTATACAATCGCTGGATTGTGTGTATTTATGTAAACAGTATCGTTGTCGTCGTGTTTTCTTTGAGAATAAAAAACAAGTTTAAAGTGAACTTTATAGTGGACTGATTATTTATCATATTAATTAAACCACCAACAATCTTACATGGCGACCGAGTACAGCGACAAGGGATTATAACATCTATGAGATACTAATTCCCTAAAAGAATTCGCAGCAGATTTGCAATAAGTAAATTCAATCTTCGGAATTATCGACTAATGGAAGAGGTAATAAAGGCTGCACACTTTGAAGAGTTACCACGATTGAAATCAACGTTGGTTCGCGACGAGTTCGAGAATTTCGGTGAGTGCATTTTCGGCGACAGCATGAAACCGAATTCAACTACTTGCTAAACGCAGCACTCATAGGAGATTTTCCTTCGACGTCTGGAATTCACAGTGATTTTCCGACAGCAAGCGGAATTTTTCGTCCTCAGGATACCAGCTTTCTTCGACGCTAAAGCTAGATTCTTGGAAAAACCACGTATTTTCGGCAGTGGTGTGAAAGTGTTTATAATCAGTGAAAACAGTGGTGTTCAATGGTGTAAAATTTCTGCGAGGAGAAAAATGTAAGGTGATGAAAAGTTTTTAAGTGGTATCAAACTGACGACGAAGTAATGAAAATTCAGATATTTGTTTTTGTATGTTCGTTTGTGGCAGGTTAGCCAAATTTCAATTCTCCTCCATTTTCTTGATATTGATTTCATTATTAATTGAAAATAGCTGATAGTTAGAATCTGCAAACATTTTTAGAATCTTTTGTAGCCAATTTTAATGCAAAATTTGACAGCAAATTTTCCGAATTTAGTAGTGAATTAAAGAGTGATACTAACAGCAAATTATCTGAAAACAAAAATGAGTTAAATCTCGATAGAAAATTTTCTGAAATCAATAGTAAATTGGACAGTAAATTTTCTGAACTTAATGATTTATTTGACAGAAAATTTTCCGAAGTTGTTAGAAGACTCTCTGAATTCAATGATTCATTGGACAGCAAACTTTCGAAAATTAATTCTAAATTTGACAACCAATTTTCTGAATTATAAAATAAGATTGAATGTGTAAATTTGATACGTGATAGTGAGGTATTATTTGCTGAGAAATACAATCATGTTGTGATACAAGTCATTGAGCCAGATGTTAGAACAGTTGTAGGTACTGATTTAGATAGTTGGTTAGGTTTAGGTAGTAATCAGACAATGGATAGTGGAGTTGGAAGTAATGACAGACTGAACTGCAATAGTGATGATAGTAAATTTGAATTACCAGTTAAGTCAGCAACATTGCTGTTAAGGGACAAACAATTTGTAAAAACATAACCATTTGATTTATGAGCAATTCTATGGCTATGCCAAAATCTGCTGTTTCAGATGATTCAAAGTTTTTAGATCTGTCAGTAAATAATGAAGCTTTGTGTATATAGAAATGTAGTATCAGATATTCATTCAAAAGTGGAAGAAAACTGGAAGGTTCGAAAAAAAGTAATTTATATAGCTTTGGGTTTTCAGGTAAATCCTGGAACCCTTTTATAGTAAGATATAGGGGCCTTTACCAAAATGTGGGGTGGGATGCCCTAATATCTGGTATTTTTTAAGAAAATTAATTGGAATGCATGGTTTGGGGAGGGTCACCAGATGTAAATATCTAATTTTGTAAATAAGATTTTGTTAATTGATGTTTGAATACTACCGTACAGATGTAGATATAATGATACAGATGTTTAAGATGTAAGAATACCAGTGTATAAAATAATTTGTAACACTTTTTGTCTCGAGACTTTTTGTGTTTTCATGATTTTGGGACTTGCTGCATTGTGGTGACAAATGATCAGCTGTAAAATGTAAA
>JARYHS010008100.1:0-26545 GCA_031002005.1 Vandiemenella viatica
CCTGACAGGGCATCAGCGTACGTGCGGGGATGTTGGTGTCCTTTCGTTGTTTCTGTTTTTCTTTGGTCGTTTGTCCTTGTGTTTTCTTTCTCCTTTTTGTTTCTGGTTTCTTTGTTGTCTCTTTCTGTTGTTGATTTGCTGTCATTTTTCTTTTCTTCTCGCTTGTTTGTTCTAGGTGGCCGTAGCAGCTTCTGATATTCGGGGCAACCGCGCCATGATGCTGCGTGTTCACCGAGACAGTTGGCGCATTTTGGGGCCCGCTCTCTAGGCGACTTGTTGCGGGCTGCGTATGTGACCCGCTTCGTTCGCTTCGTTTCTTCCTGCTACGTTGCTGCTTCCAAGCTCGGCAGCCGCGATAAGAAGCAGCCAGCGTGTGACGAGCCGCAGTTACAACAAACGGCGTCCTCGCGACGCAGGTTGCATTCTGCAATATAATGGCCGCCTCCGCAGCGGAGACATCTAGCTGGTTTTGTGCAATCGCTTGCGAAATGTTGGAACTTCTGACATCTGAAGCACTGAACCAGTTCTTGTGGCGGTGGTTTTTCTGCTGTACTCACTGTATTGCTGCCTGTCTTCTTCATCCTGGCCAGGAAGCTTGATGTCAAACGATAGGGAGGCTTCCCGCAGCATCTGGGTGGCTGCCTCGAAGTCTGCGGGGCAGGACAGCAGGATCTTCAGTCCCAGATGGTCTGGCTGTACACCTGTGAAAACTTCATTTCATTACTAGGGATGTCATGAAGATAGTATTATGTGACATTTTGTCTGTTTGTTCCATTACCAAGAATGAATTATATAACACATTTTTGTGGGGTTTCTACTTTTAAAGCTTATGGTTTAACTTGAAAGCTGAAATATGTTTCATTACATTAGTTAACATAACTTGTTAACAAGATTCTGTTGTATTCTTCTATTTTAATGATGTAATTATTTTGCTGTAAATTTATCGATTGTGGCGCGTGAACGGTGATGCTCTGGACTCGCCTTCCGGAGGACACGGGTTCAAATCTCATCCGCCATCCAAATTTCGGTTTTCAAGGTTCTTCCGAAATCACAACAAGAGAGCAGGTGAATGTCGCGATCGTTCCATCAAAAGGCGATACCAGCCAAGTTCGTTCCCTTTCTCAAAGCCCCCTGTCTTTTCTCGCCTCTAATGACCTAGACGTTGTCCAACAATAATCTTTTTTAAAAATAATAATAGTAATAATAACCTTTGAAATGACTTTCCACATCCCAACCGGTCAGTCTCATATGCTGCGTTCTATGGAGAATGTATTGTATCATAGGACATTAGATACGGTTCTGACCATTTGCGCTATAACCTGAAATAACTTGAGAACTGGTGAACGGATTTCTATAGGACGGGTTGAAAGCCTGATTCCTACTTAACGTTTGAGATTTGTGTGTCATTAATATGAAAATATTGTATTGATAAATTTTTTTTAATATTTTGACGAGCGGCTCTAATTAAAAACACGTGATCTTTTTCTCGATATAATTTTGTTCAATGCAGTATGTAGTATCTCTGATTAGTGTGTTCTGTTAGGCGGTTGTCTATAACTTTTTTAAATGAACCTGATTCTGAAAATGGATAAAGCTCTGCTGGCACAAAAATTTAGAGGTTGTTTATTAGGTTCATTACTTGGTGACTGCTTAGGTGCCCCGTATGAGGGAGAGGAGAATGTTTCGAAAAGTGTCTTACAACAATACTTCAACACTCTGGAAGGACCTTATTTTAGAAGTAATTTGAGATAATTTACAGTTAATTTATTTATGACAATGATATTTTTGTTATTTTATGCTCGTCTGACTATTTATACAGCACCTGTTAAACAGTACACAGACGATACAGCAATGACGAAAAGCGTAGCCGAATCGTTGATAGATAATAAGGGATTTGATGCCCAGGACATGGCAAAGAGGTGAGAATTTTATTCTACGTATGAAAATATCGGTAGTTTACAGCTCGATACGTGAAGACACCAACATGGCGCTCAGAAGCTTAAATTACTAATAAAACTGAACTATCATGTTGGTGCAAGGTATATTTACAACCTAATTACTTCTTGAAAATAACAAGTTTTCCGACTAATCACCACAGTATTTCCTCGCACGGTGTAAAGTAGGTTATAACGGTATCAAATTCTCCAATAGACACATTCTTTCGTCTGTGTATGTATGTAGTAATTGCATCAACAAAAGTGCCTTCTTGAAAATAACCTAAATTTAAAATATACTCAAGTCCTTGTGCCATATCTTCTTGAGATATGACTCTTGTTCAACTTCAGTAATTTGTTCCCTTTTCTGTTGTTGTGAGAGTTTCTTCCTTCTGTTTTGAATCATAGAAAAAATCAAGCTTTGTTTTGGGTTAAATGGGATTACTGGAGATATCAATTCCGCCAGGAGTTTTCATCATAATACTGCAGTGGTCAAACGCAAGTCTCCACTATAAATTATTCCCTAAGTACATTTAACGGTCTTATACTGGTCCAGGCTGTATTACAACATAATTTGTGCTTGAAAATAGTGGTCCAGGCTGTATTACAACGGAATTACTGCTTAATAATAATACATCTTGTGACTGACTACATCAGTATTCCAACGATATTACTATATGTTGTTGTAGCGGAATCGCGATGTCCACTAGACCCGGTTAAATTTATGGCATGATGCAGTAAACATATCATTGTGCTTGGTTTAGTCTAGTTGCAGTTTTGGCATTGTTGGTCATAGCTTAGTTTGTATTGTATTTGACTTTGAGTTGAACCTGTAAGAAGGAATTAATTGTGATGATTTGTGCTATTCGATATTGAGGATGGAGGTCGTGAGGCATTTACTGTGTGTACTTGTGTCTGCATTACTTATTCTTACAAGCTTGCATATGACATGATCAGTGATGTCAGTGTTTCTAAGGTGGTATTGTTTAGGAAGTACATATCAGATGCATTTTATGTGAAGTGGACGTTGTAAGATGATATTGAGCCTAAAATATTTTTTTCACCCTATTTTATGTAGAGTTGCTTCTAAGATGATATTGGGCTCTAGCACAATCACTGGGCGGTTTAATTCTAGATGGGAATACCGCTGCCTCACGACTGTTAACGTGACGTCACGTTCACGTACAGTTGTCATTTATTATTGTATTGTGCACTCGCTACGCTCGGTCACAATAATTTAAAGCTATACAATATCAACATAAACTGATATCCCGAAGGTAGATCAGAGGCAGGCGGCCGCTGGTAAGCGGCCGCAGATGTCCCATGACACAACCGGATGTTCAATGTTTCAGGTGAAGCTCGCATTTCAATAATAAATTATCTGCTGTTAACTTCGACAAGTAATAACACGTATTTTACGCAGATGACTGTACGTGAACGTGATGTCACATTAACAGTCGCGAGGCAGCGGTATCCCCATCTAGAATTAAACCCACTGGGCCTCATAAAGGAATTGTTGTTTTGGTAAAAAATTGTTACACATGTTGGATAGATTATATTTTTTAATATGTAGCCCTATTGCTCTTAGAGCTGTAAAATATATATGTACCTCACAAACTTCACTCAGAAAGTGCCGTAACCTTATACCGCTAGCGACTGGGAGAAGCCTTATAAGGAGGTTTAATTATCATTAACACATTCTCTGAATGGTATTGTTTGAGAATATGTTGCTATCATACTCATGAAAAACATAAATACGGAATAAAATCTTCAGTGGTGCTTGTGGATAGGTTGAAATGTAGCGTGGACCAAAATGGACGTAGATGCTTTTTGTTGTAGCTTAATGGATTTGATATTTTGATTTTATTATAAAGTTGGTTTGATTTTTATCGTTGTTGATCATTGATGCATATGTTGCAAGTAATATTACTATTGCTGGATGTCGCATATGATAATAAATGGAGTCCTCTCATTGCTTAGTGTGTAATTTTATTGCAGTTTTTTCTTTTTGCCTGAATTTCGTGCATTATGTTCACTCTTTTTGGGTGTAATTGAAATATATTCTTAAATAATATAGTTGAAGGAACATTTGTGTTATCATTATACATCGTTATATGCCTGCTCCCGGTCGCTCACCTCTTAATGTTACTGCACTTTTTGAGTGAATTTCGTGACGTATGTATATATTTTACAGCTCTAAGAGAAACATATATTAAATTGTATCTCCCATTGAACGTGTGCAACAGTTTTAGACCAAAATGACAATTCTTTTATGAGTCCCAGTGATTGCACAACAACCTGATATTGTATCCAAGGGCCTATTTGGTATACAGTGAGGTATATATTCGTGTCATAACTGGACTATTTGTACACAATTAGCTTCAATTAAAACTTCACGTAAGCAGTGGTGTCATCCCTGGATCATTAGTGTAAAATTTCATATACACTCTTTAAAATTATTAGTGTCAACTGCAATCTGCGAATGTTTGGTCATCATTGCTGTATAGGTTATGAGGTGACAGAACGTCCCTCGGTTTTATGATGTAAACTACCTACTATTAGAAAATCTTCTGTATCTCTTGTTTGTTTTGTAGGTTAAATCACTTTCATGGTGAAAAATTGCTCTTAAATGTTCCTTCCATGATGTTCATCATGCATTACAACTGCTTGAACATACCTCATCAGAAACTGCTCAGCAATTTTCGAATGCAGTCTGTTGTATTTGTTCTGGATTCATGTAAGAAGTACTACACTGATTCTTATAGACTTGTTAAAAATTGGCTTTACACCCATTCAGTCAGCTCTTAATGTACACTTTCATTTTTCTGTCAGCTGTATCAGGTGTTTTAATGTAGCACGGATGACTAACAGAAATGCAACACTTAATTAAAACTGGTAGCTCCTGCAACTTGAGCATTACAAAATATAAAATACACAAATAGTTGTCTTTGTAGTTCAAAACAACTTACATAAACATTGTTACTTGATGATACAACTAGCTCAGTCCCTCAGCATTAAACAAATGTGAACTGTCAGTTGGTTCTACAGCAAATAATAATAATTGTAACATTATTATGCATTATTATTAGAATTACTTTCTTCCATACCACGAGTCTGAGACAAAAAAATATTATAATTCTGCATGTCAGCCAGTCTCGTAGCTGAAAATATGCTATATTTATGGCACTATTATCACCCCTACCAACAGGGGCGGATCCAGGATTTTGGTTTGGGAGGGGCTTGAGCGGACTTTGGTTTGGGGGGGGAGGCATGGCTTGAGCGAATTTTGATTTGGGGGGGGGGGCTTGAGTCGGGCAAAGGGTAGTATTTATAGTCTCCTCGGGCCTCGAATCTGTAGAGCTAAAAAAAATGTCTCAAAAAATACAATGTCGGAGGTGGATCTAGATACTTTTGTGTGTGTGTGGGGGGGGGGGGGCGCTTGAGCTCCCTAGCCCACCCTTGGATCCGCTCCTGCTTCCAAGTACTGTATAAAAAACACTGGTACAGGGATCATACCGCCTTACGTTCTGTATGGTTAAATAATACAGATTTATATGTGATGCAGTTTATCTTTTACTAAATTTAAAGAATTAACCTAACATCAGTTTCTTCAAATCTATGGTCTCGCAGAAGGAAGTAGTAACACCAATTTCTAAACCTTAAATGAACTGAAAAGACATTGTTCCATAAGATTTTTTTAATAATTCGTAACTTATTTACTGTAATAAAATGGATTATTGTGGCTATTGTAACAGATTAATCAGTGACTAATTTAGGTTTGTGTTCAAATCATGGAAATATGTATTTACTTGAATTTTGATTTTCTTTTTATGTATGATAGAAAATATTTTTTGTTAGGAGAGAAAAGGGGGAGGGGGAAGATCAAGATAAGAGCTTTTATTTATTTATTTTAAAAAATCAAATTTGTAACCAATAGCTTGAAGTAAAACTATTGGTAAACCATTTCTGATCTTAAGAGATCAACTTCCAGAACCAATACAGTAGATTGTTGAAACTCCTGCCATGCAAATAAACAAAAATAATAAAGTAAATGCATACGGCATTATTGGCTGGGATATCATTCTAAAGGTGTGGCAACTGGGGGACAGAGTTTACAATTTGCCAAGCAGTATACCTTTTACTACCCTAACCTAACCTGGTAATCCGACAGAGTAACGGGTAATAAGTTTACACGGCATATGAATCAAGGATCATCCTAGCATACTTAGAATGAACAATGCACAAATGGAAGTCAGGTTAAAAACCCATAAATTCTGGCTGTGAATTCTAACCGATGAACTTCCAATCCCTAGCCACTTGCTTTAACAAGCGGAACCATTAGACTGCTAGAAGCAAATCTGAAAATAACTAGAAGACAGCCATTTATAAAAGATTTCAGTTCTTAAGCTGAGAGTTATTTAAACTTCAGGCCTTTTATTCCTTACACTTAGATGTTAGCTGAATTAATGTTTATCTTTCTTTAAATTGTCCCCTTTTTTGCATGGTAGATTTTACTTAGGAAGGCAGAACATTCAACATGACTCCGCAAATCATCTAATACTAAATGAATGTTGTTACTACTTTGTAAGGTCAGTATTACTACTACTACTAAAGATGCCTGAACTTGTAATAAAAAATGACAGAAGGAATTACGAATTCGAATCCTAACTTTGATAACATGGTCAAAGTTTCGTTTTATTACATTGAACTTTAATTGTATCAAGTTTCTAAAACTTGAGCTGGACTAATATTGGCATTTTGTAAAACAGAGGTGACAATAGCACCATTAAATTAACAAAAGAATTATAAACTTTCTGAATCATCCTAGAGAAACTGCTAATCTAAGCAATTAGTTTCCCTACATATACATCACTTTAAATTGTGAAGAAAAAAAGAAGGTAAGACAACATTTATGTTAAATGAGGATAAAAATTATAATCAAACAATATACTAAAACTCATTACATGCAAAATAGAATAATGGGATATGCATTATTTAACCTCAAAATTTTATATTTGCCAAGTATTTTATTCTTTCTTTAAAAATATTGTAACAAATAAAACTAGCAACTTATATCATTAAATCTGGCTCCATATAAATCCCATTACAAACTGTCTCTCAAGCATTGGATGTCAATGTTCAACCAATGAAGAATTTAGGCACAAAACTTTTTTTTTTTTAAACCTCTACTCCTTCATCTATGTTAAATTTAGTTCCTTTCTCTTTTACTCAAAGTGATAAAGGAAAGTGACAAACAATTTCATATATTAATTTTTTTTAACTAAAACTTATCATTTTTATATCATAAATTTACTACTGAAAATTAATTTAGTAATGCAAATATCGGAGAATTGGGAATTTAAAGCTTTTTCTTACCACAGATGAAGGCAGGAAGGCCATGACATACAAATAAACACTGAACCACATTACAATATTTCAGTAGTAAATTTGATTCATCTATATGGGGATCAAATTTGTACATACTGACTCATCATATGATTGGAGCCCGAGATGAACCTGGAAGTTGGGGTTGGCAGTGGTGAGGGAAGGGAAGTAAAAAATTGAATTATAATTTCAGACAATTGGTAGAAAGTAATTAAGTCGCTTATTTTTGCTTAACAATTTATCAGCTGTATACAGTTACTTTGCAAAAAGACTTAAGTAACCTTTTGACCCTACAGAGCCATGACAATATTTTTGTTAAATTAGCAGCAGTATTATGAGTTATGCTGTACTGGATTAATTTGACCTGTTTCTGCAAAAATCATCAGATCTATAGGAGTATACAATACAGTACCTGCGAATTATTTTTTTTACGACACAAGAGGTGTACTACTGTGGTAGTAAAACATGAAATGTTCTATTTTCAAGCAGTAATTAGGTTGTAATACACCCAGGACCAACATGACACTTTTAGAACTACTTTCTAAAGAAAAATGTCTGCTGCAGCATTATGGCATCATTACCATGCATGGTTATAAGAGGTTCCAATAGTATCATATACTTCTATAGATCAAAGTCATCAAGTTTGTTAGTATTCATGTAATGAATAAATTTATTATCATTTTATTTGGCACACTACAATTGATGTGCAGTTTAAAGAAATGATATGATTATTACTTTTGACCCAGCACTCCATCTATAAAACCACACGTTTTGGTTCAGGAGTAGCTGTTTTGATCTTGTAGACTACATCAATTGCAGTCTTCTCAGCTGAAACAGTTATTTGATTATTCAATGTTTCTATCCTGCATTTCAAGTCACTAATACAGTCTACAGATTGGAGAATCCCAACAGGCACAATCCTATTTGCCATTTTGTGTCTTTTTTTTTACTGCTTAACGTCTCTTCAACAGCGAGGTCTTTAGAGACGGGAAAGGATGGAGGGCAAGGAATTGGAAGGAATTCGGCCATGGCCTTTTGAAGGAAGCATCCCGGCATTTGTCTGGAGTGGTTTGGGAAACCATGGTAAACCCAAATCTGGATGCCCGGACGGGGATTCGAACCGCCGTCTTCCCGAATGCAAGGCCAGAAGGCTAGCTGTTACACCACCACGCTCGGTCATTTTGTGTCATCTGTCACACAGATCTGAGTTCATATTTTTGAATATTATACCTATTAAACTCTTTTTTTTGAATTCTTATAAAGTAAGTTTGAGGGTATTAACAATGTTTTTGTTTTTGTGAGATTATTTGTTAATATTTTTTGCTCCATTTAATGCTTTGGTTGGTTCTTGTTAAGCTCATTAGCTTTTGCATGAGATGATAAATTCCTCACCTGTTCGTCCATCCTTCAAAGCCTTACTTTTTGATTTCTTATCATTTGAGATCAAATTATGTCAGTATTATGTCCTGTTTTTCTCTTTTAAATAAGGCTTTGTTATATAATTCTAATAAAAGACTATTAATGTTATCGATTGCTTACTAATTCTGTCAGTTCTTTCATTTCTGTAATTATGAATCATTAGTAATGTTATTGAGAAATTCTGCAATTCATGCCTTCACGCCATCATTTTAATAAATTTAAATATCTGTGGTCATTAGAAAATGTTTTTATTAAATACCAAGTGTTAAACTTCCAGGTTTGTCAAAGAGTACCTCGCCAGTCCCAAACGGGGGTATGGCCAAAATGTAACCAAAGTTTTCTTAAAACTCCAGGCTCAGAAGTGTAAAGATCCATTCGGACCAGCAAAGGAGCAGTTTGATGGTTCTGGATCATTGGGAAATGGTGGAGCCATGAGGGTTGCACCTGTGGCACTCTTCTATCATACAGATTATGAGCAACTTATTGAAAAAGCTATTGAGTCAGCACATATAACACATACTAACAAGCTTGGTCGAGATGGCGCTGTTCTTCAGGTAGATAAATGCTTTGTATTTACCATATATTTTTTAAATCATGCATTCAAAAAAAGTAAATTATTTCCTAGGTCTAAAAATATAGTTTACGACACTTGTATTCTCACTTTGTTTATTGGTAAGTAAACAAAATTTCCAATAGTTAAGGGGTATTTTGCCTGCTTCTGTTGAAATATAGGACAAGATTAATTAGTATGCATGGTAACCTAAATAACTAAAGAGTTTATTACAAATTATCAACATGCTGCTTTGTACCTTCAAAATGTCTAAAGTGCCACCGAGTGGTAATAAAGCAGAAACTCATTTTATGAAGTTGGATTGAAAATGTCTCAGGCTTCTTCTTAATTTTTTTTCTTCTAGGTATTGAAGTTTTTTCCCACTTGATTTGACTATGTTACACGTAATATGAAAATCACAAGAAGGCGATATGGTTATTTCCATTAAATTTTTTTAAATATTTTTTTTCAAAAGCTTGATAATGTAACGAGTCTGTACTATCTAAGTTGAATGATTATCATGATGCAATTCAGCTTATTAAGTAAATTTAAATGACAATTGTTCAGTGCCAAAAGGATAAGTTTGACATACCCAGCTCTGTCCTCACATTCAGGAGGATAGTTGTTCAAATCCCCAGCTGGACATTCAGATTTGGGTTTTTCCATAGTTTCCCCAAAGAATTCCAAGCGAATGCCAGGAAGATTCCTTCAAAAGGCCATGGCCGAATTCTTTCCTGTTCCTTGTACCGAGTCCCATCCCCCCTCTAATGACATTGACAAGGTGTAAATCCATAAAGAAAAAGAAAGGAAGACCTACCCAGATCATTATAAAGAGCAGGTCAATAGGTAAGGTTCAACAATTTATGTAGCAGAAAGTTTAATAGATTAGAATTTGATTTATTTCACATCAGAAATGTTGTGGCTACAGTAGTTATTTAAAAAAAATGTATTATTAACAAGAAATTCAAAAAATAGAAAGAAAAAAACTTTTGCAAACCAATTTTGAATTGAGTTGAATTGTAATGGAGTGCAAGCTGTGGTGGTAGTTTCCCTTACGCATCTATTCATCCACTTTATTATTATTTATCATCATCTTACATACTTTGAGGAAAGTTTCCCCACCCATCTAATTTCGCCATTTACAAATTTTAATTTTTTTCAGCATTTTTGGCAAATTATTCACCACTTCCTTTGCTAATTTATTCCAGTCCAACTTTCTTACCTGCAAAAAAATTCGTTCATACATAATATACAGGACCAAAAGTCAGCAACTTGGATAGTGATGTCACTGGCATTAAGGAGGTCTACCAATCTGCAGGTTTCTGTGCAATGCAGGAAATGTTATATATGCTGGATGATCTGTTCTGTCCCGCATCCACATGTAGATATTTGGTCCTTGAAGTAACGTCCTCTTCCATCCCGTTTACACCATTTTTCAGTCTGTTTAGCACTTCCAATGCTCTTCATTTTAGATTGCCGACTGGGGGTAGTGCCTCTTCATCCTATATGAATCAGTCTTACTAACCGCTCTTTGACCCAGGCAACTTTTGGTGGTACACCTATCATCAGAAATTCTTTAGTATTTTTTTTTTTTTTTTTAAATGACCAAAACCAGATACCTGGAAGAGAACGACTTCTTAGTCAGCTTTGACGTCATGTCACTCTTTAAAAACATGCCAGTCGATGAAGCAATTAACATAAGAACGGAACTTCTAGTAAATCTTGGTCTGATGCAGGAATGAGTGTCACTTGCTGAATTTTGCCTAAATACAACATTCTTCCAATACAAGAAAAACTTTTACCAACAGAATGAGAGAGTTGTCCACTGTCTCACATTGTGGTTGATGTATTTATGGAGGCATTTGAGTCTCAGGTTATCAACAATTCTAATGTGAAACCTTATCAAATCTGTTGTCATAGCATGATACGTACATAAAAGATGTACTACTTCCCTAAAAGGAATTTTGTTTACGTACATATTATAAGTACCTTCTAGATATCCATTGACGTATTTAGTTCAAAGAAAGTAAGATTAAGATGGCAAATTGCAGCCTTAATCTGGTTTGCCTAAATAATTGAACACTGATATTGATGATAATATTGCCATCACATTTTCTGTTTTTTTTTTTTTAACACTATTTGTTATCTGTATAATCATCAAAAAACAAAATGTTTTGGCTTACATATCAATGAAAATTTTGAAAGTACTTAATTTACGATTTATGTGCTGGTAGCCAAAATTATTTTCATATTTAAAAAAGATCATTAATATTAAAACATTCAGTAAATCAAAACTAAATTATTCTTCTTTCATATCATTTTATATCATATCTATTGTTCAGTTTTGTTGTTTTTCTTTTTTTTTAAACAAAAATGAAAAGTGGTAGATTTTCCGTCTTAGGTTTAAAAGCTTATTGGACTGAACATTTTTGTACAATGTAGCTCGTAACTTTTGAGGAAATGAATTTAAAATAATTAAACATCTTTGGATAGTAGCTACCTGATTGGCAGGGGATAGAATTTCAAAATGATGTTAGGATTTAATCACTGATACACTTTCAACTATAAATGTATCATGTTCAGAGTTCTTAAAAAAAAAAAAAAAAAAAACCTGACGGAGTGAACTGTTGAAGTAAATGAAATGGATTTTTGCAATGTCCATGATCTCTTTCTTACCTTTTCATTGCAAACTTATGTAAACTTTGACAATCTAGAATTTCCACATTCAAAACTTGGCTTACTTATAGAGTGAGTCAAGAACTTTGTCAGCACACTGGCTCCAGAATTAATTTTATTTAACTTGTGAAGGAGACAAATGTATCATAAATTTTTCAATACTTTTGCTTTTCAGTATACTTACCCATCTGCCAACAAGCTATCATATTTCCTAGTTAAAAATATTTCAAGCTTAGCTGCATCCTGCAAATGCACCACTAACTTCATCAGCAGAGGTGAATCTTTGTCTTTTGTTCACTTTGAGGTGGCTATACTGTCATGCATGATCACAGTGTCTTTGGTTGCAGTGTTTTATGTATTTCAGTTGACAGATAATATTAAAAAAAAAAAACTTTTTTGATTAAAGATGTTTCTTTTCCATACTCAGACATTTACTTTCAGGCTTGTATTTATGAATCCATGTCTTGTTACCACAGTTTATTTTTTCAAAAACAGTTTTTCATCCTTCGAGTACTGGTTAAGTATAACAAGAGAATGGATAGATAATACAGCCAACAAATGTTTGAATATAATCATAGTACAGATATTTTTTGATCTAATAAAATTTATGAAGTTGTAGTCTTGGTCGTGCATGTAAAGTCCCCCACACACTTATAGACAAACTGCAGGCCAATACCTGTGATGAAGAACTGTAGTCTGAAATCTCAAAACACCACACACATAAACGACAATTGCCTGTAGGCGATGGGCTGTACATACCATGGACTGTGCTGCTACCCACTCACCAGAGTTTGTGAACTTCAGGCCAGTGGGCTAAAGCTTTTTAAATTCAGTCCAGTGGACTGTGGTTCGAAATCGATGAACTTGCATGGATGCAGTGTAGTTGTGCATTTTAAATTCGTTGTTTCATTAACGTAATTCTCATTTAATTGGTCACATTTGATTACAAAGAAAGTGTTGTGCGATTGCGATCTTGAATAATATGATATTACTTGCAACACTGGGATGCAGGTTTACAATGTGGATCTATTATAAATGTATGTGTTGATGCAAAATGTAATCGTGAGCAGTATAAAAAATACTTTGTTAATGATGGTGCTGTTTCATGGCAAGATAATTTCATTGACAGATCTAATTAGTTCAAACATGTAATGAGTATAAGTATTTGAATTTAATAGATATTCAGTATGTGTGAAATAAAGTGGATAAGTAACAAGTAATACAGGGTGTTTCAAAAAGGACTTTACATCTTTGAAAATTCATATAAATTTTATGAAACAAGGTACAGAGCTGGTTTTGGTGTTGTTTTAAAGGAAAACACTTCAAGTTTTGACTCGCGTAGTCCGCTAGTGTCTAATCGCGCTGCACAAGTGCTAGCGGCAGTTATGTTAAAGATGGCTGCCTTCACTGGACCCAAGCGTGCTAGCTGTGTGTTTTGGTTTGAAGAATCGAAGTCTGCGACAACAGTTCAGCGTAATTTTCGTACCAAGTACGCTAAAGATCCTCCTAGTAGGCCTACAATTTATGAGTGGCATAGATGTTTTGTAGAAACAGGGTGCTTAGTAAAACATAAAAAATCCTCAAGTCGTCCAAGCACATCTGATGAGGTCGTTGAGCAAGTGAGAAAAAGTTTTGTCAACAGCCCTACGAAATCGATCCGGCGTGCATCTCGTGAGCTGCTAGTCCCACATACGACAGTTTGGCGTGTGTTGAGAAAACGTTTGCATTTGAAACCATACCGATATTCGCTTTTACAAGCAATTAAAGACACTGATAAGATTGCACATAGGAACTTCTGTGTGGATATGTTAAATCGAGTGGATGATGATGAACATTTCTTGGACAACATAATCTTTTCTGACGAGTCAACTTTTCATTTAAGTGGCAAGGTTAACACACATAACTGTAGGATTTGGGGCAGTGAAAATCCACATGAAACATTGCAACATGTTCGTGATAGCCCTAAAGTGAACGTTTTTTGTGCGTTGAGCAAGAGGAAAATGTACGTCCCCTTTTTTTTTCCAAGAGAGAACCATCAACGGGATAGTGTACCTTGATATGTTGCAACAATTTTTGATACCACAGATCGATGAGGATGACCGAGAACGACATGTTTTCTTTATGCAAGATGGCGCACCACCACACTATCTGACTGACGTCCGGGATTTTCTCAATGACTGCTTTCCAGGTCAATGGATTGGCCGTGATGCGCCAATTGCATGCCCCCCCCCCCCCCCCCCCCCCGGTTCCCCAGACCTGACACCACTAGATTTTTTCTTCTGGGGTTTCATAAAAGATATGGTGTACGTATCTCCTTTGCCGGCCACTCTACCTGAACTTAGAGCAAGAATTTACGCTGCTGCTGAGCAAGTTACACCTGAAATACTAGTGCGAGTCTGGGAAGAAATCAACTACCGATGGGATGTCTGCAGAATAACCAACGGAAGCCACATAGAACATCTTTAGTTTAAGGTAAAAAAAACTTGAAGCGCTTTCCTTTAAAACAACACCATAACCAGCTCTGTACCTTGTTTCATAAAATTTATATGAATTTTCAAAGTTGTAAAGTATTTTTTGAAACACCCTGTATTATTATTATTTCCCTTTGACAGATCCGGTTAAAGTTGATGCAATGTTTTTAGCTGAAGAAGTGATAATATTAAGACAATCATAATAACAGATACTTACAGAAGGTGTCATGAAGGTTTCATCACTCGAATAGTGCTTCTCGTTTCTTCTTGATTAATTGAAAACAATAACACATCAAAGTGACGGCGCATGTGCATCATTAGCAGATGAACCAGACTTTGATGCTTTCATTTTCTTCAGTCCTTTACGAAATGTGCATTGAAAATTGTTAATATTTTTCTTGACTGTATCTATTGTTGCTATAGGGTTCGCTGTTTTATAAAACTCCAATAATTGCCCGTATGCCTCATCTTCAATTCGTTTATTTGCATATGACTCATGTTTTACCTTCCAGAAAAAAGGAAATTGCCTATATAATTCAGTAAATGAGGAAATGAATTGCGGTTTGTTGACCATTTTATTGACAGTCCAAAACAGATTAAACAACGCAAAAGATCTGTGGCCTGTCGTCAGACACGGTGACTGCAATCAAACTGCGTGTGTGGGTCTGTTTTGGCCTTGAGATTGTAAACTTGAAAGATTGTAAACTTTGAACTGCTGGCAGTTCAGGCCCCGATCTCAACAATCCACACACTGACAGGTCCGCAATACCTGCAGTCTAAGAACTTAATATCGACTGTATGTGTGTATACAACTACGATAAACTGACAGTTTAGTGCCTTCAGGTATACTGTAAGTATGTGGGGAACTTAAAGACACCTCCACACTGGAGCGGAGAGGTGCAGTGGGGTCAGGTTCCAGTTCCTGCCCCCATATACTGGCCATCTTGACTGCAGTTTTTAGGCGGTTTTCTGCAACCAAGGTGAATACTGGTATGGTCCCCAATCTCTGTATCACAAATTACACACACAAACACACATACACAAATACTTACTACACACAGAACATAGTGACTTGTTCTGCAGACAGATAGCAACACACATGCTAGTAGTCAGTTTGATAAATATGCTTTCAAAAAAAGCACAAGGCTCTGGAAAGAGGAAAATGCCAGGACTGACCCGCATAAGTGGAAAAAGTAAAATAAAAAAGATGATGATAATGATTAGATTTTAATTTTGTCTTACTGTAAACAATAATTGGTTTTTCACTTTTCAGGCTATAGCTGTTCATCAGAGTTTACTACATAAGCCATCAGAACAAATAGATGCAAAAAAGTTTTTGGAGGATCTGATTGAAAAAATGTCATTTATTGAAAAGGATGAAGATGGGTAATTTTTGGTTTTTAATCTTTTGCTTGAAATTTGACTTAAGAAGTTGAATGAGATAATGGAAAAAATTACAATGCCATTTAAAGTAAGTCCATTATGTTTACTGTTTCATGGTATTGTGGCAATTTTATTTTCTAACTGTGGCATGTTGGCATATCTCTTTGGTCACTGATGGTGAAGCCTTCTTTTTGTGAACCATATAAGCCATGTTTTAATGGATTTTTGCCAATCATTTTTCACTATTTTGAATAAGTGTCCGTATACATGTGGTATGCGGATGGTGGTATATAATGAGGAGCCTAGGAGAGGGGGCTGTCTTTATGGTTTCATCTTTTGTCTTTACTCCAGGAATGTTGTGTGAAAGTAGTCTGCGCTAGGTATGGTGTGTGTGTCGGGAATATTTGAACTTTGAGAGACCGCATGAGTGGTGTACCAACATCTTAAATTTTCTGACGAGTGACTAGTAATGACTTTGAACTTTTAAATTTTCTAAAGGGGTTTTCGGTCACTTCTCTTCCTCTCCTATACCTTGCAATTTTTGGAAACATATGATTCGATAGGCTATTTGACTGTAATTGCTGTTTTTCTAAATGTGATTTGAATAAACTTTAAAATTTTCAATAAGCGGGCTTTTCAAATGTGTTAAACTTGAACAGTAACCCTTTACTAAGCTTTTGGGTCAAAGAAACTTAGTGGCAGCCGATAAGCATTACAGTTAAATATTCCAGGCAGGCACATGGTCAGTTTAAAATTATTTAGTCAAATTTAACAGAACTTTCACTTCAAGTAAACATTCAGTTAAGGTACTAGGCCTATACTTCGCCCCTGGTATAGCCTTGGTCCTTACAATGAGCTCCAGTCTACTCGTACCTACTAGTGGCTTTTATTAAAAAATATTAATATTAAGTGTGTGGATGAAATTAAGAAGTGAAAGTTGATAGTCTGCACAGTTGCAAAATAGTGCTTAGAAAAATGCCGAAGTAAGTGAAATCATAGGTGCATTGAGGCAAGTGGATTTTCAGAGCAACTTCATATTTCAGCTCTGACTAGTTGCATAATAAACTTTAAATCGGGGGCTTAGAGTCATAACGGCGTATCTACAAAATGAGTGTTTTGAGAAAAAGGCAAAAGAAGTTTTGCAACTGTTGAAACACTACCATTGTTACCACCTAAGCTTACGCCGCTTGTAGCTGTGATACCTCATGGTCCTTAGAATGTATTCACATAAATCCAACAATTTGTAATCTGTAACAATAGGTACTGCAAAACAAAAAATAGAACAATGTCGCAGATACGTTGTTTTGACTTTAAACATCTTGGTGGTCTGGGTAGTTACGTCCTATAGAGTTGTAATTACAAAACCGAACAAAGCACTCTTTAAAAGAATTTATTATGTTTTAATTTCGATTAATACAATTAAACAACTTGTTTTAGACATTTTAAAGTAATTTTCAGTGTTTCACAAGTTACATGGGACATAATTAGGCTGTCTTTCGTCTTTAAACACTGCGAAAAGATAATTGCAATAATAAAATGGTCAAAAAACATGAGAATCCCAACACACATATTAATAAAACTGTCAGTGAGTGATTTGTAAAAACCTTAATTATATATATTATTACACTTCAGTCACTATCGTCATCAGCACTCGTTTCTGTTCCTTCGTCAGCTGCAGTAGGCTTGCCTACTATTAATGACTTGTAAAAGAAGTGATACTGTTCGGGTATGATACCCATACTGCACAGATCTAGGAGGTCCTGAGTTTATCTTTCTGTATTGGAATTGGAGAGGAATATGCTGGCTCAAGTGTGAAAGATTCTTGCAGCCTTGTTTTAGTTCTCCGAGATATTTCCAGTCTTCTAAATTCTTCAGTGGTTAGGTTGTATTTAAAGTAAATGTACTCAGTGTTTTCTTTCCGGTACTGAAAGCAGGCTATCTTGAGCCAGTTGACATTATTTCCATCACTATCAACTGTTTTGTTTTTTATCATGAAGCGTCTCAGTTCTGGGAAATTTAATACATTATTCTGCTGAACTTCAATGACATGATATTTTTTATTTGTCATTCTCACGGCAGTGAACCACCCTGATGGATCAAATATATCCAAAAAGTTTGTTTTTTTCTCTATCGAGGCATGAACAGAGTCACATTCCATTTGCGAATGACCTGGCTCAGAAAACATGTGATTTATAACAGGGATATCAAGGTGCTTAACAGCATACAGGAACATAGCAGACACATTTGCATTTCTATTTTGCCCTCCACATGTATCAGAAAAGAAGTTCCAATCTTTCCCATCTGCATTTTGTTCTAAATAATTGAATAAGCACGAAGAAATTTCTGCAGATCCACGTTTGGCGGTCCTTTTACTCCACATGTAACATGCAGCTTCTCTTGAAGTTGTATTGTATATGGTTAGGTTGTAGACAGCAAGTCTTCGACGATAAAACAACGCTTAGCATTTGTCTTTGGACAGTAACAGACAGCTTCTAGATCAAATTCAGCTAAATGAGTTTTCCCTGTTGCAGCTTCCATCTTGATGTGGTCTTTCAGAACCCTTGCTAAACACTTACGAGATATGTGAGCATCCTGTTCTGAACGGTGAATTTCTTTCTCTCTGGCATTCATGTGAGAGAATCTGTAGCATGTATCACACAAATCATTTTTAGGTACATGGAAAGATAGATTAAATTCTGTCTTAAATATTAATCGATAATAAGATTCCTTTTCAGGGTTTATGTTATCATTTTTGCAAGTTTCCGCATACATTTCATACATTTTTCGAAGATTTAAATCATGTGGCAAGTACTCTTTTTCCGAATCCTTCCTAGCATAATGTGAAGGGAGTTTTGGAAAGCTTTTAATGTGAGATCTAATTCTTTCTTTGACAGCATCTGATTTAGCTACTGCTGGTTTGTGACGTCCTCTTTCATCATTGGAAATGATGTAGTGCTCATTCCTTTTTAACAGAACCTGTCGTATGAATGATTCAGTCAAATCAAACGTAGTAAGAAAGAATGATTGGCAAACCTGAAATTTTGCACCATCTTTGGTTAGAAAGTATTTATTTGTAAATTTTCTCCTGGACGAGTCCTCAGAAGTCCTAGTACTATAGCTTATCTATCTTTTCTAAAAGAGCACTGACGTACAAACGCTGCTGTTTATATCACCTAGATTCCAAAATTGTTGGTGCATTTTTAATCTGTCAGCCTCAGTAAAATTAAGGCTGCACTTTCTAGAGCACTTTGAACAATCTTTTGGTTTAACTGACCGCGCAGGGACATATTTGCCTTTGCAAGTATAATACGGTTCCCCAGACTGCCGTTTAATTTTTCTATCAACTTTCTTCCATTTCTCAGGCTGAGCTACTCGTCTGCGTTTCATTTTATCTCATTCTCTACTTCAATGTTTTCACTTACGAGTAGGTCTGTACTATTATTGCCAGTTTTAGATCCACCATCACCTAAAAATCCGAACTGATTGGTTCTTTCTTGTAAGAAAACAGTTTGCTTGTCAATATCGATTGTTTGTTCTTCAATATTTGGGCGAGGTGGAATATTTAAAGATTTCTGAAGAAATGATAGAGGGCGATCTGGAAAAAAATAAACAATAATTTACCGAGGGAATGTCATGAAGAGTCGAAAAATGTATTGAATGAATAAATACTGTTATAATTCATGAAGTGTGCATTAAATTAAGGTAAAAGCACTAATATTTGAATTTTTAAAATGTTATTTCCTTTATGTCAAATTGAATTTCTGGAGCATAAATTGTAAATACCATCACTGTCATCACTATCATTTTCTGATGGCAGATATTTAGGGTCCTTTATAGAATCATCTGACGACATATCCAAATCTGTGTCATTGGAAATGTTTAACTGTTCGTCAAGTCCTTCATCTTTCGCAGAACTGCTTTCTTTATTACATTCATCAATTCCTGAAGTATAGTTATTGAATTACTCAAAGGCAAATGATTTTAATGCAGCGATAATGTTCAACGTACTCAAAAACATATATGTAGCCAGTTAAATCCCTAAAATACAGACTTTGAGTAATGAAATGTAACTTACCAGAGTCTGCAACAGCACTCCAGCAGGTGAATGAATTGGAATTCTCTTCCATAGCACACTTTTGATCCTTCACACGAGAAAACATGTTGACACCACAAAAGGAGAATCTCGAATGGTGAGGAAAAACCTTCTAAAAATGAATATGCGATGGTGCAGTCATTGTTTACCGACGGTGTTTTGCCAACAATAGGTATGCAAGCCTACAGGTTGGCACGCATTGTAACGGATCTAAAAATACATGCCCCCTTTTTTAGTGGCAAAACAGCGTATCTGGAGATACGCTCTTTTGTCAATGAACAATACAGTACTGCAGAAGGAGCCGAAATGACGCAAAAGGCAATAAGTCGTTTTCACAATAAACAGTAAAGTGAAATTGTAGATACGCTACACATTATCTCCGGAACGGTTAAAGATAGGAGTTCCAGTGTTTTTCCATTGAATAGATTGGTTCTTGACAATGATAGTGGTGTAAATATGTCAAAATGGCCAATTTTGTAGATACGCTGTTTTGACTCTAAGCCCCCGAAATGCAGCCACCTATGAGAAAATGTTAAACAAACTCTTTCATAACTGTGGCACAAGATGGCATTTGTGCTAAGCCATAACCTTCCTAAAAGAACCTACAGCTACAAGAGAAGTCAATGTAACTAACCAGTTGCTCCATCAACAGTAATTCAAGTGGAGACGCAAATGAAAATAAGGAAATAACCATCTCAGCCTTTGAGATTTCAGATATACTGTGATTTGCAGTGAACCACGATAACAATTCATCAGGTGAAATGATATTAACAAATGGCGCAAAAATGCCCGAGTACTCCTCTTTCAGAAGAACTGCTCAAAAGAACTGGTTCACTCTCGAACGACACATCTCTGGTAGCTAGTCCTACCATTGGCATTCAGAACATTAGAGCAAATATGGCAAGCTATGAACACAGAACCTTCATACCAGGTCATTCTAATATGGTGGTTGCTGCTGTAGAGACACCACATCAAGAGCTATCTCCCAAGGCAACACAAATAGCAACAAATACTCAAAAGGATTCAGCTTTCAGGAACCCATCATATATTCTCAACACCAAAAGCCAGAGAGTGGAAAAAAAGGTTATACAGCTGTTACAAAAAAACTCTTTCTTATGAACGTAACTGAGAATACAAGGCCACACTCAATGGCCTTCTGTGTTTCGCAGTTAGATATCCAACAGCAGAATGGTATGTCACACGGTAGCTCTCAACTAAGGGACCAAATGGCTGACAATAAACTCACTATCCTGCTATGGAATGTTCATGCAATTCATATTTATCCATAAAATTTCAATATTTGCTTTCCCAGAAACAGTTAAAGTTATGTGATACATTCCGATTCAAGAATTGTGACACTGTATGGGCCTGATAGGCTTGTTGGTTCATGCTGATGCCATCTTTTTAATCCTGGAGTCAATAAGATTTCAGCTATACGAATATCACTTCAGTTAAGGTGGGCTTCTTATGCAGTGGCAGCCGCCAGCGGCTGACTCTTGGCATCAGCTGCGCGCTTCCTATGGCACTGCAGTCACCCAGTGGTCATGGTAGTGGGAGTTCATTAGCGAGCAAGATTTCATATTACATTTAGTGTTAGAAGATCTGTATAAAGCCAGAAACATCTGATCATTTGGTTATTGTTACTTGCTGTTTGCATTATTCACTCAGATATGCATTCCTAGAAAAAAAAAAATTATATACCTCGTTATAAAACGAACAACTAGCAATCAACCATTAACAAGGGGCTTACGTACACACTGATGGGTTTTCTGTGAGAGCCTCATTCACAGACTACTTTAACAGCCGTCCAGGTGTAGGGTTAACACCCTAGCAAGGCAATCACGTTGCAGAACTCATTGCAGCTACTTTCTAATTGTATCATATTAAAAATATGTACATATGCTATTAAAAAATTCTCACTCATATTTATATGAATTCATAATATTCATTTTATGTATTATTTATTAATTTATGTCATCCAAGAAAATAATTATAAAGGCTATTAATACTGAATTTAATATATGTACAGATGAAGATGAGATAGATCAGTCAATGGATGAATATTTTTGTTAACGTGCCTATAAATCACAGAGCTCTATCTGAGCAAATTGTGAGTTCTATTTTAAGTCTACTTCATGCCTAACCAAAAATTGAGTCTCTATGCAGATACAACTGTTACATTTTTATGGAAGTAAAAAATAAGACGAATAATGGGAACTGTTAGAATATTTACATTTTGCTTTATACGTTAGAATCAGTAATACAATACATCTACTAAATGAAGTTTTAGTTACGATTAACCATGTGGTATATTGCAATCACACTACGCGAAGTAGCTTGTATTTTTTGAAGGCTTCTGTAATAATAAATATACAATAAGTGTCGTGAAGATAATAAGCAATATTATTAAAGTTGTTTGATTGTATTGTACACCTGATCTTTCAGGGAATTCCACTATTTTTTTGCAAATATTGTCCTTCACAGGCTGGTCTTGTACAGTGGTAAAGGAACATCATGTGTACAAGGTAATTTACACTCTAATTCCCCCAATTTTTCATCCTTCCCCGCAGTAAATAACACCTTTCCATCTGACATATTTCAACTGTTCCGTTAGTGGCTGAGTCTATACTGCTCTGAGACCAGTACAATCGTGCGGCTCATGTGGCCATTTCCAAGAACGTGGGTCGCCGCCGCTTCACAGGAAGTGCTCCCGTTGCTTTCCATTGTAGCAGTCATTAGCCGCTGTCTCGGGCGGCAGCCGCTAGCGGCTGACACTGCATAGGAAGTGCACCTTCTTGTATGAGGTTTGTGCAATGAGCCTTCTGCCTAAAACTAAATGCATAACAGTAATTCCTGTAATTTGTATATGGGTCACCAAACAAGCCACCACTAAAGAAAGCTGAGCTGCAATCACTTATGTGTCAGCTAGAGAAACAATTACTAATTCTTAGCAATTTTAACTCTCATCACTCGTTATGGGGAACTGCGTATGATGACTGAAATGGATGACTATTAAAGGATGTCGTGGAGGAATTAGCAGTATTAACTGACAAATCTGCAATTCAAATCAACAAATTCACTCACCAACAGTCATCCGTTTACATATTACTAGCATAGGAACTGTGACTTCACATATAATGGAAATCATTGAAGACACACTAGGATCTGATAATTTCCTGATTTAGATAATGCATTCCAATGCCAAAATTAAATGGACAACTGTATTCTTGGATTATAATTAGAATATCAGGATGGCCAACTGGAGCGAGTGCTATCAACAAACTGAAATTGGTTGTACCCAACACAACCCCACAGAAGATGCAATAAACAAATATAATATCTTCATAAATTCCATAGAAAAAGTTGCAGACTCTTGCATATATAAGCAAAAAAAAAAAAATCATACAGTATAACTTCATTAGTGTGGCCATAAGGATGTGAAGAAGCTGTGAAAAGAGTACGGAAGCTCTTGGAGCTTATAGAAAAGACCTTGCCTTGGTAAACTATATTGAATGTAAACATACATGCTTGAAAACAGAAAAAGCTCTTAAGGAAGAAAATAAGGAAACACTGGGAGTACTACTGCTCTAGACAGTCAAAGAAGTGTGCACGAAAATATGAAGACTGAAACCTGCAACTGAGATAAGAGTCGCAGGGTGAATTCCATCAATGAATATACTATTTAATGTTTTATAAAAATAATTACCTATCTACTTGGCCACTAAATATGTGTGATAATAGTCATCTTATGTCAACTGTGCAAAGCTGAGAAACAAAATATTGAACTTGGTGTCTCAATAAATCAACAGCACTGGGACTGAATAATATACAATATTCCATACTTTGCTTGCTGCCTTTTAATGGGAGGTCACATCTACTTGTGTTATTTAGGGTGTGTCCATAAACTATACAGCTCTATCTGGGGTGGAAAAAGTTGGGTAGAATGCTATGCTGGGCTACATGAGGGGGGGGGGGGGGGGGGATGAAGGGAGAGAGCCAAGCAACATAGCTTTTCATTCATATTATTTGTCACAGTTACAACAGGGTACAGTACTCACAACAGCATGTGGATATTTATTTCTGTCATTTAATCATCTCCATATGTTATTTAAATATCCTATATATTGACAATACTGTGCAAGCATGTGACTTGAGTTGGGTTGCACGCGGCGCATTTGATCTAACTGATATGTGACGATGCATTACAATTCAAAAAGACATGCTGTATCTAAACTCAGATTCGCTGCAGATGCCACCCGGAAGGGAAAAAAAGCTACATGCCACAGGGGGGAAGATGGGGGTCACGGCAAAAGCCATGTCAGACTAGGTGCGGAAGGGTAGCTGGTTTAATGGAGGCCAAAATTGAGCTATGTTGTTTATGGACGCCCCTTTATCGAATTTGGTCAATGAATAGCGAGATCATGTCTATAAAGACTGCCAGAATAATAATCATCGCTTTTTACACATTTCAATTTCTAAGAACACTTTTAACAACATAATAAAAGATTTAGTTGTTATTAGATAAATAATGTAATAAAAATTAAATTTTAGTGGACTTATATGAACTGGTAAAAGAGTTTTAAGATGCCATACATTTTGCCCCATCAGGGTTAGGCCTACAGTTCAACAAACATCCTAACATATTTCACACAAACAAAGCAAATCTTTGATAAGAGATGAAGATCGGGTTAAGAGTCTGTTTAAAACTCCTGGCCGTATTGGGAACTGAACTGGGTACAGCATTCTTCTATCATACAGAATTGTATTTGGCTCTGTAGAATTCGAATGTATTTGAAACAAAGGACTATTGATATCAATAATTTCTCTGCTGTTTTGTTTATTCTCTGGTTTGAAAGGCTTCAGATTCACAGCCTCCATTTTCATTAGCACCATAAACAAGTTTCCTTCTTGAAGCACTCGGCGGTGATTTGTTTACCGGCTCTGATAGGTTGCAGTGTTGAGCCACTGGTGTACCTTTTTTTGGTGTATGTTCAGCGATATCGCCAATTGTGAACGAACTTTAATGAAATTTTGTTAGTGGGTAGGGTATACCTTCAAAGTGGTCCCATATAAATTTAATTGAGAAACCATGCCCTCTACCCCTTTACAACACTTAATTTTATACAAAACCACGTTTTTTTATCCCATTTTAAAGAAAATTTGTGAATTGTTACTTTAAAACACAAATAAAAATACTGATAACTTTTGGTTTGCAAAAAATGAAGCACTCTCCCCCTTTACACCCCAAATACAAGCAGAAACTTTAACAGCCATTTTCCGCAAAACACATATTTCTGTACTTAAGTACATCTAGCATCCAAAATAAATATCCTATTACTTTCAAACTTGGTATGCTTATTAAACACACACTCCCTAATGCAAAACTCTAGAATTTTCCAAATTTTAGAAATTGTAGTAAAAATTAATATAATTAACTATAAAATTTGAGTTTTTTCTAAACATGAAGTTTAAAATGTAATAGCTCATTCATTTTTTCAAAAATTAAATAAATTGTAGAGTTTCATACAACTGTAAATATGGTTTGTATGCTGTGCAAAATTCATTGAAGACTCTCATAGTTATGAAAAGAAGTGTACCTATACCAATTAATGCCGCCAATAGTAAGTAAAAAAAATGGTGGAATTTCACATGTAAAAAAAAAAATTCTTATGTTTTTGAACATCCACTGCTATAAGTGTGAATCCTGAATGTCTTGGTCATGCTGACAAATTTTTATGAATTTGTTTGTAAAATTATAGACAATGGAAATTAAAATGTCCTCTGGAGCCTCTCCTGATATAAGTCAGCCGGTTTGACGTCCTACTGCTATATTCTTCTTCTGCGGTAGTGAATCCTGGGATTTGTCTGCAGCAGTCTTCCATTCAGCTCTACTCTTTGCCCTCCTCTTCATATCAACATATCTCCTGCAGCCAACATCTTCCATTATCTGCTGGATGTATTTTAAACGTGGTCTTCCTCGATATCTCTTTCCTTCTACCATTTCCTCCATTATTGTTTTTACTAAGCTCTCATGTCTTAAAATATGTTCCCTTAGTATTGTCCTCCGCGTTTATATACTCTTCCATATAGAATTATACTCTCCTGCCTTCTCAAAAATTTTCTCATTAGTAATCTTGTCCCTCCAGCTAATCTTCTGTAGCACCATTGCTCAAACTAAATTAATCTTCTTTTCTCTTCTGTACCAACTGTCCAGGTTTCACATCCATACAGGGCAATTCTCAAACATAAGCTTTTAATATTTTTCCTCGTTGTCCAGCTGATGTTAATTGTTTTGTTTCCTTTGTTGAACGCTATTTTTGCTTGTGCAATCCTGCATTTTATCTCATTCTTGTTGCCGCCATCTTTTGTGATTTTGCTTCCTTGGTTGCAGAATTCTTGGACATTCTCCAATGTTTCTCATTAACTGTTATATTACCAGACCACAATAATGTAATAAATTTTGTACTTAAGCTGTAAATTCTAATATTATGTGTTTAGGATATTCTTTTATCATTTTACTATCATGATGTAGCCATACCTGGTGGAAATTTTCCTGTGTGTTGAGCCTCAGAAAAAGTGTGAGAACATTGGTAATGATTTACTGGGGATGGAGTTGGCGAAAGAACAGAATCAT
>JARYHS010008102.1:0-25000 GCA_031002005.1 Vandiemenella viatica
CACACATTTTCATGACGTTTAGAAATTGCGATTCCGCGTAAACTTGTGCGGGATCTGCAAGACTGTCAAATGATGTGGGATCCCGCTATGTTGGATTGCAATACTTAGCCCCAATGCACAAGTAAGAAACTAATGTCTCAAAGATTTACTGAAAATCTATCTGTTATCAAAGACCCATTGCAAACAAAGTCATAGACAGGAAGGTAAAAATGACTTCAGAAAATAGCAGAAACTAAATGTTAGAATAAACCTCAGAATATAAGTACCTGTATATACTATTGCAGCACTAATATACCGGAAATAATTAATTAATTTGATTGCGATGAAGCGCTTGCTCCGGTCGCAGTTCTCCTACACATTCATTTTTCCCCTTTCCTTTTCCCACCTATTTTTGCTCTCTGCTAATTTCAACTTTAAATTCTTTTGGCGTTTTTGGTAAATTATTCATAAATTCTCTTTGTAACTTAATCCAATACCTGACCTTCTTACCTACGAAAGAAATTATTCCCTTATGCCTGAAATCGAGAGCCACTTAGTGGTCATGGTAAACTTGTCGCTTCCATGTACCTCTTCTAATTTTTCACACCAATATCTTTCCCCGCCTCATCACCAACATACGATGTGTACACTCTCATGACTCTCTTTACCTTCCCGTCTTCCAACGAATCCCATTTCAGCTCCTTTATCACATCAGTTACTGATTGTGCTCTGCGCTAATTTCCAGAGACAAATTTAGAAGCCCTTCATTGCACCTCCTCCAACTCCTGAATTTGATACCCAAAATGTGAGTCCCGTACTACACTATCGTCTTAAAATAGTTTTGTAACCCAATTCCCTTACTTCTTCGGTACATCCCCTCCTCATGCCCTCCAACAAGCGAAGGATTTTGAAACGTTTCCTTACTCTCTGTCTAATGTGTCCTGCACAGTTGAATCTGTTATCATTATCAAATATTATGCCAAGTATTTAGACATAAAGTCTTCAGGAAGCAATTCTTAAGATCATAATCGTAACCAACCTTCAGTTTCTTACGTGGTTATCTAATAAGCTGGCACTTCATTGCATTTATCTTCATCCCGTTTTGACCTACCCAGTTATAAATCGTGACCAGATCGTCCTACATCTGTTATAGTCTTCTACCGTTTTGATCCAACTAGTGATCGCCCAGCGATCGAAATTCGACCGTAAATCATAAAGTTGTTTAGTTTCTTTCATGAAAGAGTAATAATCTAGTAATTCTCTGCATTACATATAAAATTAAAACTATACACTCCACGCTTCTAATCTAACCATAGCAAATGATGAAATGTATTTATCGACGGTTCATTTGAATTCAAAATATTCATTTTGACTTAAGGCCGGAAAACTGCTTTAGCTTTATGAAACATGCGCATTTAAATGTATTTATGAAAATAATTTCGTCATTTTGTGTGTTCGCTATTTAAATTTGGTCTATTATTATTTTGAATTTCACGCAAATAAGTATTCCTTATTTCTTGTCTCTCTCTCTCTAATGAAATTACTAAAATAAAAAGACACTTAACCAAAGTTTAACATTTTAAATAATCAAATGACCATATAGTATCTGGCAGAATCGCTACATTCCTTTTCAAAATATTCCTTTCATAACTTCAAACATTAATCTCTACTTTATCCGAGTCTTTCGTTTTACCAAAGACCACAGAATGTCTCAATGCGGGGAATTCACGTAAGAATGTTGCCTCCGATCCTATTTCACGTGCGCACACACATTTGCAAATTAATTTTTTATTTTATTAATCTATTTGTAACATGTCACTATGTAACTTTGCTTATTATATTTTTGGGTGGGGTGGGACATTCTCCACCAGTGAAAAACTGTTACTGACCTGTTGAAATTTGGATTAATTGTTTCCTTATAGTGTCCTCTTCACGTTTAGCACTCTCCTTTTCCGGAAAAGTCGCCACGAATTAAATTAAAAATGCCGAAATATGGGATGCTCCGCAACCGTGAAATGTTAGCAGCACTGTAAAAATGACACAAAAATTATCGGTACAGGGATCATATCAATCTAAATAGGTTCGTTTTGTCATACTGATCATGGTTATGTTGAAATTCGGCCTGGACCAAGAGTAAAAAGTTTACGGGAAATTCGTTCTGCAAACCAGAGACAAACTGCGCATTTGTTTACAATTGAAGAAATCGATTATTTCTGACAGCTTATATCGATTCCAAGGTTTGTAAAATATATTAAGTATAATTTTAGCTTTCTGTATTTCTTTAAGTTCCTCCGTTCGCCCAATATTCTAGCCGCTAGCTGCGCTATCTACCAGCTCTCGAAATGTTGTTTCTTGCTTCTATATAAGTTCAGAGATTAATTTCGACTGTTTTGTTTCACCAAAGACGACAAAGTAAGGCCGCTAGCTGCTCCATCTACCAGCCATCTGAGCGAACTACGTAGGCGAGCGAGCGTTTTATTTTACTTACTTTAATGTATTTGTAACGCATATTATATATAGATTTTAGGTTCCTTCACTTCTTCTCCATATAATCTTTAACTATGCCAAATCTCACACTTCTCCGTGCGCGCAATATTTTTAAAAATGTTACATTAGTTTTCGCTTAGAGTATTAATATAAAGATTACCTAGCATTGTAGAGAAGAGAATTTTTAATGGTTCTTTTTAGCAGATGAATTTAGTAAATCGTTTCCAGATTTATCTTCTGTGACCGGTGTAGAATGGCCAAGGGAAAAAGAAATGTTTAATGTACGCTATAAACAACTGACATCTGTAATGAAAAGGAAGGATATGATGTTAGGATTATTTGCTTTTATGTAAATACATTTAATATTAATTGATTTTTGTTAACGTCAGTTTTCAATGAATATTTCGCAGTCGAATGTATCAACAATTTGACTGACATTTATTGTTTTCTTCCGGGTGCCTGATAGCAGTGAAACTGGTAAGAGACGTGTAGTGCTAGAAGTTCTACCACTCTCTGCACTCTTGGGAATAAGTCGAAGAAGGTTTCGTGACAGAAACCCGCCCCGCCCTGTAGGCTGTATGTCTTGCGTGACTCCCTGCAGTCTGATTCACGCTTCCGCCGACTCACACAGCCGAAATAATTCGGGGTTGCTTCAGACGGAAATGGCTTCAGCATCCATCTTGGTTTCCTACTCTACAAGCAGTGAAAATAAACTGAATTAGAAACTGGACTGTCACTATGTAAATGTTTACTAGGATTGTTTCTTAATGATATGAAAATAACAAAAATATTTAAAGCTAAAGACCTCATCTACAAAACATGGGGTAATTAAATTATAAATAACACTGTTGCTGCTTGTTGCTAAAATATTAAATCACAATATAATCTCTTTCAATAAACAGAAAGCAATAAGTGTTTTTACATAGGGATAAATATGCAATAGAATTTAGTATAAAATGAAGATCCAAGTAAATGTCAGTTGCATCGTAACAAATAAAAAATAAAACAAGAATTTAAAGATATTATAATAAGCACAGTTATCAATTTTGAATTGACGACACTTGTAGCTCTTCTAGACTAACTCTTCGCAGTACTTTTAGCTCTTTCTGTGGTGCCACAATATTGAAATCAATGCCGCTTCTTTCAGCAAAAATATTTGTGCATATTGGAACGTAATATTTGTAAAAAAATGTTGAAAAAGTTTTGCTTACAAAAATCGATTTGAATTGTGCGAAAACTGCATACAATCGTCAATAGCAAATTATCGGTTCTTGTGCACTGCTGTGGTTCCCCTGGTTCACAAAAGCTTTATTTCTTTTACGTAAAACAGTACACAACAGCAAACTGCACCTCTATATGGACGAATAGTTTTGTTGGTTGCTTAACTTCAAAATAGTCATATCAATTTCGTTGATTCTGCTATTAAGTTCTTAATTATTTTCGGGGAAAGAAAATCATTTCGTTCGTAGAGTATATGTGGATACAGGCAATCCAACCTGTAAGAAGATCTTATATTACTTATAATCCTCTTCAATAAAATCCGTCGTGCGAAGACTGCGCTCACCTCCATACATCGGCAATCCTCGGAGTGTCTCTCTAATGCCTGAAGTGTTCGAAACACCAAGGTGTTTGCACACGATATTTCGGCGATCTGAAACTCCGCCGCCACCTTCTTGTGAAGATTTACCTTGATTACTCGGCTAGTCTCCGGAGAAGACTATATCAATTCTCAACGCCGAGAAAAAAATTAGTTCTTATGTTAGTTACACTGACTGCTACTGCAGCTAAGTTATTACATAAAGGGCACCTTCTATTAAAATATCCACAAAATATGTATTTCTTGAATGGATATTGTATTCTTCTGGAAATATACTAATCATTCAAATAGTAGATATATTACTGAACCGAGGGAACTGAAAGAAAAGTGATATCTTCAAAAAAGGGGTTTCTGGCTAAGATAATTGGTAAGGTAATTTGGGACATGGCATCAATTCACCTTCTTCGAAACTCTGAGCACCAGTGCAATAAATCTGCAACGCTCCAACCCATCCCTTCATACCGCCAGCAACTGGTCCTCTACTACCACCACTACCCAGACTAAGGGATCATATTTTTTTTTAACTGCTTAACGTCTCTTTAACAGCAAGGTCTTTAGAGACGGGAAAGGATGGGGGGGGGGGGGTAAGGAATGGGAAGGAATTCGGCCATGACCTTTTAAAGGAAGCATCCCGGCATTTGCCTGGAGTGATTTGGTGAAACCATGGAAAACCCAAATCTGGATGGCCAGACGGGGATTCGAACCTACGCCCTCCAGAATGCAATTCCAGAGCGTTACCGTTCACCCACCACTTTCGATGGTTAATTTGTGGAAATTTCACAAAGAGTTTAATTTGTTTTTTTTACTTTAATGAGTTTTTTAACTTACTTTGTATTTCGTATAATTTGAGCATCCCTCGTATTTTGTAAATGTTCTTGAATATTTCGGTTTATCAAATCACATACTTATCGTGCTTTCGGTTCGGTAGACAACAGTTGATGAAATTAGTATTTACTATCACACACCTTAGAGTTACGGACGTTCCTCATGGGTTTTTTTTTTTGTTGTTGCTTTTTTTTCACTTTGAAATTAGACTCTTTGGTAAGTGAAGCATTTATAGCATTCAAAATATACTGAAATGTAACCAGGCTAAATCGGTAATAATTGTGAAATTTCTGTGGATCCTTCTCCAAATCGTCATGTAAGTGGTGAAATTGTAATGAATTCCGTTTTGTTAACATTGAATCATTTTATTATTATTATTATTACTCCGCGATTCACTAAAAGTGTGTGGCGGAGGGCGCATTGCACCTATCCAAAAGGGTGATAGTTTGGAAGGGATATAAGGGATATGGCAGGAGGCGCCCATGGGCTATTGTGAGGAACCATCCCAGCATTCACCTGGAACGATCCAGGAAAACCATGAAAAACCCAGATCAGGATGGCCGGAGTGCTGTGTCGAAAGCTACTCCTGTCGGATTTTAAGTTTAATCGCACGGTAAATCCTTTCTATTCCATACCCTAATCGCTCTTGGGAAAAATGAGTACAGAAATGAATCGGTTTTGGCCCTGATTTCTCTTATCTTATTTTCGCGGTCATTCCGAGATATGAATGTTGCTGGTAGCAATATTGTTTGCTGTCATTACGAAATACGTCATTCGAGAATTTGTCAATTAGCTTCTGTCGTGAGCAAGGCCTTCGATGTTCCAGGTCTTTCCAACCTAGCTCCTTCAACTTCGCACTTACGATTTCCCTCCAACTATATATACCTGTCACGAATCGGGCGGCTCTTCTTTGGATCTTATCTAATGCCTTCATTAAACCCTTTTGATGGGGACCCCATATAGAACAACAACATTCTAAGTGAGGACGCAATAGTGACTTGTATGCAATCGATTTAACTTCCGAAGTGTATTGTTTTAAATTACGACCCAGAAATCGGAGCATACCATTTGCTTTCCCAATTACATTCTCGATATTCTCATTCCATGACAAATTATTTCGAATTGTTATACCTAGGTATTTAGCGGAATCCACCGTTCTAAGGACATTACCATTAATTGTATATTCAGAGCTAAATGATGTCACCTTTTTACTTACACGCATGACTTGACACTTTTTAGCGTTTGACTCCAACTGTCAGTCTTTATACCACGCAATTATTTTCATACTATCGTCTTGTAACAAAGCGAAGTAGTCCTGGATTGTGATTTCACGATAAATAATAGAATCATCGGCAAATAATCTTTTCATCCCCCTTATTATGTCGTACAAATCATTAATGTATATGAGAAACAACAGAGGCCCTATAACACTCCCTGGGGAACCCCGGACCTCACTTCGGTAAGTGATGAGCTCTCACCATCGGGAACTACACACTGTGTTCTGCCCTTCGGAAAGTCTGCAACCCAGTCGCATATTTGTCTAGATATGCCGTAACCACGAAGTTTCCTAAGTAACCTATGTGAGGCACAGTGTCGAAAGCTTTTTTAAAAAAATCTAATAGAACTAAATCAACCTGGGATTGCTCATCTATAATAGGGTTCAAGTCGTGAATTAAAAGTGCAAGTTGTATTTCGCAGCATCGCCCTTTTCTGAATCCATGTTGATTTTGGTTTAAAAGCTCACCTTCATCCAAAAACCGCATGACATTTGAGTAGATGTGTTCTAAAATCTTGCAAAATATTGAAATTAACGAGATCGACCTTTAATTTTGAGGATCATTAACATTCCAATTTTTAAATATTGGACTTACGATTGCGGTCTTCCATTCGGTTGGTATTTTTCCTTGATCCAAGGAGGCTGTATATAATTTCATTAAATACTGCGCAATTTCCTTTGCGTACCTAGAGTAGAATCTTGTAGGAATACCGTCTGGTCCGGGAGCCTTATTGGTTTTTACATTCATTAGTACTTTAGGTATTCCCTCGACATCAAGAACGAGATCATTCATAATTTTGTTGGAACGATTGTTAAATATCGGAATCGCCTGAGTTTTCTGTCATGAAAGCTATTTGAAATGCATTATTCAAAATTTCTAATTTCTCTACGCTAGTTTCTGATAATTCCCCATTTTCCTTAATCAGTGACGGCATAGCCTTACGAGATCCTCTTATTACTTTGGCATACGACCAGAACTTTTTTGGATTAGTAATCAGATTTTCGGATGAATTCTTGGCTCGGAATTCTTTAAACGCATCACGCATAGACTTACGCACTTCTGCTCGCAACGGGACTAATTTAGAGCGATTAGATGAGTTACCCGATTCCTTCACCGTGTCATGTAAACGCCTTTGCCACCTGAGCAAACGTTTCACTTCCAGACTAAACCACGGGAAGTTCTTACTAACCTTAATAAACTTCTTAGGAACAAACTGATTTAAACCGGTTAATATTATTTCTTTTAAATTAAACCAAAGTTCCTCAACATTTGTATTTAGCGTCTACGTTTCAAAATTTTTCGCCAAGTGATCGACCATACACGCATCGTTTGCCTTATCGAAACAATATACGAGTTTGTCTTTGTCATGCTTCAAATTCAGACTAGATTTTAAAGTTACCACAACCGTCCTGTGATCACTTATACCGTCTTTTATAGAATCTGTATCTACAATATCCGGATTGCTTGTAAGAAAAAGATCCAAAATGGAAGAGAAATCTTTGTCACTTCGCGTTGGCTCTTCAACCATCTGCTGAAGAGAATTTTCCGCAATTTTTAGCAATGATTCTAGGAACGTTTCGGTTATTAACCTATCTCTTACGCCTGGTTTGAATGTACATGTGTCCCAGTTAACCAAGGGTATATCAAAATTGCCACCTAACACGAACTAATTTTTACGATGCGATTAAACAGTCGCTGAGTACAGTAGCGCTTTTTCGTTTTATATTTTATCTTTAGTGGTGTGTAGATTTGGTTAGTGTAATCTCTCAGTGTTTACATTTTGTAGGCAGTGCACGTTAGTAGCAGTTGAGCAGTCGCTGAGTACAGCAGCGTAATTTCGTTTTATATTTTATCCTTAATGGTGTGTAGATTTAGATAGTGTTATCTTAGTTTTTACAGTTTGTAGGAAGTACAGGTTAGTTCGAGTTTCTTTTTTTTTCGCGTTTTTCAAAAGCAGTATGTGTAGGGGCTGTGTGCAGATGTGAGCTGAGTGGTTGATGTGCGCGCATAGCTTGCAGATGTGTTACACAGCTGAAAGCTGCCGTTAAAGTTTGCAGCAGATGTGATATTGGGGAACCTGATGTAGCCATGCCGCTCACAGATTCTCCCATATCAACCGTTGTACCTGCAACCCAGGCTGAAGAGCTGGAGGCTGTGTCGGTAACTGGCGTATGACTTCTAGACTTCGAAGCCGCACACGGGGGCAGTCGAACAGGCTTAAAGCGCAAGACGCGAATTTGTTCGATCGTGTAACCGGTATGACTTATTGACGGAGGCTGACTCAATCCCACAATTGTTATCCTGTGAGTCGACGGCCCCCCAGCCCGCTAGTTCTGAGCAATCGCAGAAAGGGATTCTGGTAGTTGAAAGCTCTAATTTGAAGGCGTGCTCGCACGGCGGGTCCCTTGGCCCGTGGTAGGGAACGCCTTTCATCTTTGCCGCATATGCTAGCAGGGACGGCACGCCTCAACCCACCACTAAGCGGTAAAAGAGGCAAGGCGCGTACTGCCCACCACGCGCCTTGGGAACGAAGCTTCAGACGGTTTATAGAGCCCCTTAGGGAAATCACGGATTCCTCGTGGAAGAAATCCAACGTCCGTTCGGTGTGTATTCCGGCTGGCCCAATCCGAGATGTGGAACAGGCCATCCCCGATGTCATAGAACGGACGGGGTTTAACAAACTACAGAATGAGACTATGTCGGCACCAATGATGTATGCCACCTTGGGTCGGAAAATCCTCTCTTCTTTCGGGCGGCTAGATGATAGGGTGAACTCTGTGGCTAGAGGCCACCAGATGTTGGCAGAGCCAACCATCTGTAGCATCGTAGAGAGAATTGATTGTAGACCTCTGGTTCAGAGCCTTATTGAGGGGCTGAACCAGAGACTACGTTTCTGTGATGATATTGGCTGCAGATTTCTAGATCTTCGCCATAGGGTTGAGTCGTGTAGAGTTCTCCTGAATAGGTAAGGGGTGCACTCCAGACGTGAATTGGCTACACGGGAGGCAGGAGCCGTGTGGAATGCACTGGGTGATTTTTTAAGCTGAGGTAGCAAGACCTGGATCACGTAATACAGTTACGGGCAACCCAATCAGATGCAACACCGGAATGTAGGAGGAACGTAAAAGAAACTCGATAGTTAAAAGTTCTCGTAATTAACTGTAGAAGCGTTTTAACAAACAACCAGAAATTGAAAGCGTTATTTGTAGCACAGAAGCGAATATCGTTATCGGTACAGAAAGTTGGCTAAAACCAGAAATAAGTTCCGCCGAAACTTTTAAAGATATCATGAATGTTTTTCGAAAAGATAGATTACATTATGAGGGAGATGGGGTATTTATGCCTATGAGTAAATTCCTTTCGAATAATGAATCATTCGGATTAAAATTCAATGTTGCTGGGGCGCCTTCTAATGTCCACCTGATTCCGACATAGCTATAGCCGAGGATTTAAGAAAAAATGTAAATAGTGTAGCTAGTCGTTTTCAGGATCATGCTATGATTCTAGGAGGTAACTTCAACCTGCCTTATATCGACTGGGATAATTACATTCACATTACTAGTAGCGGGGATAAGGCAGCTTCTGAAGTAATTTCCGATCTGTTCTCAGATAATCATCTCGAGCAGCTAGTTAACGTGGTGTCATAACGGTAGCGAAAACATTTTAGATCTGCTGGTTACTAACAGGCCAGAATTATTCACCGACATTTCAACGACCACAGGAATAAGCGATCACGAAGCGGTAATCGCGACTATCAAATTGGTGACCAAGCGAAAAGGGGGGAAGGGACGGATTATAGGCCTCAAAGGAGTGTTATTGAACCTACCAGACGAATAATTAACATAACCTCAAGTTAACAAGGGACACCGTTGAAGAGATGTGGCATCGACTTATATGTATAGTCAGGGAAGGTATGGAAATACATATACCGAAGCGGACAATAAAGGGGGAGAATGATACACCGTGGTACATATGCGAAGCCAAAAGATTACTAAAAAAACAAAGGAGGATACACGCACGCTCAAGGTGGAAGGGGAGTCGTAGCCATTTAGAAACCTTAGCTGAGCTAAGAGGACGTGTTAAGAATGTGATGTTTGAGGCCTTCAACGACTTTTTTCCAACTCTCTCTCTAAGAGTCTCACAGAAAACCCAAAGAAATTTTGGTCGTATGTACGAAAAGTCAGTTGTACCAACAACAATATTTCAGCACTAATTCGTGAAGGTTCCGAGATTAATGAAAGCCGCGATAAAGCTAACGTAAATACCGTATTCAAAAATTCATTTACTAATGAAAATAAGGATAGCATTCCCGAGTTGGTGTTGGAATTATTACGAACAGATACTGCAGGTATCATAAAGCAATTAGAGCTCCTGAAGTGGGGGAAAGCACCAGGGTTTTCCATGGTTTCCCCAAATCACGCCAGGTGAATGCCGGGATGCTTCCTTCAAAAGGTCATGGCCGAATTCCTTCCCATTCCTTCCACCCCCCCCATCCTATTCCGTCTCTAAACACCTCGCTGTTAAGAGACGTTAGGCAGTGAAAAAAAAAAGAAAGAAAGAAAGCACCGGGCCCGGATGTAATTCCAGTAAGAGTATTTTCAGAGTAGGCAGCGGAAATCGGATCATTTCTGTCTGATATATTCAGTAAATCCTTAGAAGAGCGAAAAGTATCTTCCGTCTTTCCGATTTTCAAGAAAGGTGACCGAAGTGATCCTAGATACTACCGTCCCATATCTATAGCATCTGTTTGTAGTAGAGTTATGGAGCATATTATATGCTCGAACATTATAAATTTTCTAGATGTAAATAATTTGCTAACAACAAATCAACACGGATTTCGGAAGAAATGTGAAACACAGCTGGCCCTATTTACACATGACGTAATGAAAATTATTGATGCAAGTTCACAAGTATATGTAATTTTTTTAGATTTGCAGAAAGCCTTTGACTCTGTGCCACACAACCGCATTTTAGCAAAGCTTCGATGGTACAGTATATAGGAGCAGCTTTGTGTTTTTTTTTATGGCTTTACGCCTCGTCGTTGGCTATGGTCATTAGAGACGGGATGGGAATGGGGACAAGGAACGGGAAGGAATTTGGCCGTGGCCTTTTTGAAGGAAGCATCCCGGCATTCGCCTGGAGCGATTTAAGGAAACTATGGAAAACCCAAATCTGGATGCCCGGACGGCGATTCGAGCCGGCGTCCTCCCGAATGCTAGGCCAGAACATTAACCGTTCACCCACCACGCTCGGTATCAGCATTGAGAATGAACATAGGATATTCTAACTGGTCAGTTGCAGTATGTCGTCGTTGAAGGAGAAAGTTCTTCTAATCTAGATGTTACATCGGGTGTACCTCAAGGAAGTGTAATAGGACCACTTCTTTTCTTAATTTTTATAAACGATCTCGGAGACAAAGTGAAAAGCATTTTTAGATTGTTTGCTGATGATGCGGTTATTTATAGGGAAGTAAGGAATTCGGTCGATTGCTTAGAAATTCAGCGCGATCTGGAAGTTATTTCGGCTTGCTGCGATGAATGGCAACTTAAACTAAATTGTAAAAAGTGTAAGACAATATGCATAACTAACAAAAAGAATCCGATTGTTCAGAAATACGAGGTAATCAGTTCAGTTATTGGTATGGTAGATTCAGTGAAATATTTGGGAGTAACAATGCATTGGAACATGAAATGGGACTTACACATTAATTCGTTAGTAGGTAGAGCTGATTCTAGGCTGCGATTCCTGGGTCGAATCTTGTAAAATTATAATGAACAAAGAAAAGAGATAGCTCACAAATCACTTGTGCGTCTACATTTGGACTACTGTTGTGCCATTTGGGATCCGTTTCGTAAGGGGTTGATTGACAGTATAGAGAAAATACAGAGAAGAGTAGCTCGATTCGTGACCGCTTGTTACAGTGCTTGTGAAAGTGTCACAGAACTGTTTAGTAGACTGGGCTGGGAGTCTCTGATAGACAGACGACGCATGTTTCATTTAAACTTATTGGTAAACATGTGTTCTCCCACTTTCACTTACGAGTGTGGTGAAATATTTCGTCCACCAACCTATTTGAGCCGGAATGACAGGAAAGATAAGATTAGAGAAATAAGGTGACGCACTGATACTTACATGAATTACAGTTCCCACGTACCGCAGCAAAGAGATTAGTTTTGGTGCTGAGCACCCTCTGCCACCCACAATTTTGTGAATTGCAGAGTACATATGTAAATGAAGGGCAGGGTACTTTCCAAAAAGTACATGGTCTTTGTATTCATTTCACGACACTCTTCAAACATTCGCAGCAAATCACTGGCACACCTGTTAGCGACCAGAAATGCTGCAACAATCATAGTTCCCCGACCCAAAGTCGGCTATAGAGGACGGCCTCAGCCGCTCCCTGTCGCCCGACTCAAAATCGGCTCTAGTTGCTAGAGTTGTTAGTCGCTCAAATACGCTTCCAGTGACGACCAGCCATATACACTCCAATGACTCTCTTCACCATCCTCCTGTCTTCAAATAAATCCCATTCCAGCTCTTTTATCATATCGGCTACTGATTGTGTTCTGCGATAATTTCCATAGACAAAACTAACTGCCCTTCTCTGAACTCCCTCCAACTTCTGTATTTAACAATCAAAATGTGGATCCCAAAATATTCCACCATATTCAACCAATGATCTGACCAAAGTTTGGTAACCCAGTTCCTTTACTTCTCATGTACATACACTCATCAACAAATGAAGGATTCAGAAACTTTTTCTACAACCTGTCCAATGTGTCCTACCTAGTTGAGCTTGTTATAAAATGTTTTGCCAAGATATTTACATGTCAAGTCTTAAACAAGCAATTCTTTCTTCACCTTATAATGATGGTCAACCTTTAGTTTCTACTGTGTATTTCTAATTATCTGACTCTTCTTTGTATATATATTCATGCCATGTTTATCAATTCATCTAGAAATCCTGTCCAAATCTTCCTGCAGCTGTTCACAGTGCTCTACCATTTAGATCATTTTATATAGCATTATGTCATCTGCAAACAACCTAACTCGAGATAGTAAATCATTAACACAATCATTCATCAGAATAATTAACAGCAATGGTCCCAATACGCTACTCTGTGGTATTCCTACTTTTTCTTCCACTTCTTTTGATACGGTATTTCCTACCCTAAAGTTTTGCTTTCTACCTTTTAAAAATTCTTCTATCTTGCAAAACACTTTCTCATCTACTTCAAAAGTTTTTACCTTATTTACAACCATTTTATGTCTCGCTCTGTCAAAGGCCTTTGAAAGGTCTAGTGCTACACTATCAATTTGATCTCCCTTGTCCATTCCATCCGAAATATCTTGCATGTATCCTACTAACTGAGATTCAAGTGAATATCCTTGCCTAAAACCTGTTGCTGACTTGAAATCACTTACGCTCCTCACATATATTACTGATGTGGTTGCATATCAATCTTTCCATTAATTTACCTACCACTGAGGTCAAACTGATTGGCCTATAATTTTTGAATCAATTTCTCACCTCTACTTAATTGACTGGTACTACTATCGCACTTTTTCAGTCCTCTGGTAAGCAACAAGTATCCAAACTCAATTTAAATAATACTTGTTAAAATCTCTGCCTTTTTCAAATCCTCAGTAACTTCTTCTCTGTCTTAGTTTATAACTATTTCACCATCCATTCCCTCAGTTTTCTAACATAGCCACAGAAATTTCTGGATCCGTCAGTCAGTGATCCTTCTATACCTGTAATACACTTCATAAACCCATCTTTTGCTACCTTCTTTGCTATTATTAATTCCTTGTTTAATTGTTTCAAATAATCCCTGCCACGCTGCTGTCTCTTAACTCTGCTATGCACTCTTATTACCAACCTCTTTAATTTAATTTAATTGCAATGGAGCACAGGCTCCGGTGGCAGTTTCCCTACACACCCATCTTCCCCCTATCCTGCAGCCACCTACATTTGCCCTCTACAAATTTTATCTTTAAATTCCTTCAAAGTTTTCGGTAAATTATGTCACCTTCCTGTTATATCACGTAGGTTTTCCACTTCTCTCTATTTTTTTTTTTTTTTTTTTTTTTTGAATAAGTATTTCCTCACCCTTTCTTATTTTCTCCAAAAACTCTTCCCACCTTGACATTACTGTATTTGTGCCAACCTTCATTTGCTGAAACTTTTCTTGAAATACCACTTCATATTCGAAATCTGGGTCTTTTTATAATTACACCTATTTACCCTTTCAGTTTTGGCTACTACTACTTGTGAGGTACACAACCTCACCATTTATGATTTTAATATTAGTAAAATAATTATTTAGTAGTTATGAATTTAAATACTAACATTGAGTTTTTAAGGTCACATAATTTCACGAGAGGTATACGAGATCTTTGGTGAAAAACAACAGTTGAAGAAAAAAGGTTGTTGAAGAGAAAATGAAATGAGAGAAGGTGTGGATGGAAAAAGCTTAAGGGGGAAACTGTAAAAATCCTAGCGTGATTTGAAACGGAAAATTTTAGTCTGACGGCAGAAGATTAGTATAATGATAAAGTTAGTAAAACATGAAAGTTGTATTAGATAACTGATTGTTATTTGAAAGTGGAGGATAATAAGATAAGTGGAAGACTTTTGTTTCGTGTTGAGATTATAATAAAGAAAGTGGAATGGACTCTTAAAGTACATTTGGTATGATTTTTTAATAGTAGTTTGATTTACAGCGGTGGTATCTAAGAAAAACCAGCGTTGGACGTAGAGGGTTAAATAAAGATGCGATTTGAACTAACCTGACACTTAAAGCTTAAGGAAAAGTAGTATAATGTATATTTTAAAGGTAAATATAAGAGCTGAGGTAAGATCATAAGGAAGAACAGAAAACGAAGTACATATTTATATCATTATCTTTACATGCTTCCTAATCAATTATTTCTTCTTTTTTTGACACTAACAAGGTTATCATCCGACTTAATTAGGAAGATATCCAACATTTTTTGTCCCTTAGTGTTCTGCTCTACGACGTGTGTAAACCCTCCCTCCATTATTAAGGTATTTACAATTCTCTGTTCCATTGTGTTACTAACCTTATTTTCTACCAAGTTTGTAACTGGTAGATTTTAATCTCAACCAATAATGACCATTCTATTCTCAACTCTGAGTATGAATTTAACTTCTTTCCAAGAGCCTTATCTTCATCAGTCATTCTTCCACTGCGGTAAGATGCCAAACCGTGATTTTTTCTTTTTGGTTATCCCAGAAATACACACCAAGTTACTCATGGTCATGATGTAAGAACACCAGTGAATTACTCGTATAATAGTGTTTTACTTACCAGTATGAAAACCTCTCCACCAAAATGCTCTTCTATCTCTGCGGTACACTCTGAAACCATTAGCATAAAAGCCTCACTGTTTATTACATCTTCTTTTAAACAAGACTTTACACCTATTACTACTATTGGTTCGTGTATCTCTATTAAGTTTGAAAATTCCATTACTTTGTTTATTATATATTTCACCAGTAACACCCTTTTTACTAGCTTTGAGATATTTTCAACATTAACTTCCTCCTTCCCAGTTCTGGCCCAGTCAGTTATTGTTTCGTTAGCTTCATTGATTACTTTAATATTTGTGATTTTTTCCACTGGTGTCTACAATCAGTATCATTTAGATCATCTATTTCCATCCCCCCACCAGCAGCCCCTAACTTAAAAAAGTTACAGTCCTGACCATCAACACTGGAAATGGATTTCTTTACAACTTTAGCTAACACCTCAGAAAGTACCTCCTTGCCCCTTCTATTTAGGTGTGGGCCATGCCTAATGAAACCCTGCTTACCAATGGTGTTCTTAGGTACAACCCCCAAGACAGAACTAATGCTTTTCCCAAGTACTAAGTAGCATCTCCGTTTTCACATTTATCCACCTCACAGCGTGTTTCAACTGTGGCATGAGCTCAATCCTAGTACGCTGAGCCTCCATCACCACCTTCCTCAGGTCACACTCTCTATACTATAACTCACGTTTCTATCAACACTATCACTACTATATCGTCCTTAGTGAAACTCATAACACGTGAACCTGTATCCTCTATTACCTGACCTAATGTTGCACTAGGTTTGAAAAAACTTGTGACCTGGTAATCTGTGCCTAACAAATCCTGCAGAAGAGGGCCTACATCTCACCCGTGACTACTACCTAGCAGCAGAAGCCTTTTCTTCCTGTTCTTTCCTGTACGCCCTTATTCCTAAAGGCTTGTTGCATCTTGCATACTCCTACATCTACATGAGGTTCTTCTCCTCCATACTATGGTAACAGGTCAAAAATATTTTTCCTCACAGTATAACAAAATATAGCAATAAATGTTTTAAAATATTAGTACAGTATGACAGAAATAAACTGGGGCCTTAAATGTAACAAAATATGTTAAAATAAAATCCACAATGCAAAGAATATTCAGCAAAATTTTTTTTACAACATGTTTATAATCTACATTCAAAGAAAAAATAATCTCCATTAACACGTACGGTTTAGAAAAACGCAGCCTATTGAAACACATCTTGTAAGATTCGCAGTGCTTTGCGTCGAGTTTAGTTGATGTAGATGGCACAGTACATAGGTCCAATACATAAAAAGGGCTACGCCATATTATATATACGCTTTCTAACAATTACATATACATTATTATTAATATTTTATAAAGTATGTACAATGTACAATTTTTTCTAAGCTAGTTGCGTGATTACAGATATAATATTCAAAGAGTAAATTTTTTTTAACAGCTTATGCAGAGCAAACAGATATTTCTACACACAAAAAATACGAATATCATTAATAGTTAGTTAGATTATAAGAGGGCAAAATCTTTGTTTCCTGCGGATTTTAATTATAGAATCGCCATATTAAAGATCGACATCAATTTCATCTGGGGCAGGAAACCATCTTAGATTTGATTTCTTTAAGGCGAATCATTAGTAGGAATTGTTAATGTTGCTTTAAATCAATGAGTAATTTAGCCTTAACAGTTCGGCTGATAGCAATACCGAAGAATAGAATGAAATTGAATTTGAGTGTCATAATATATAGAAGTAAAATTACTGATCTATTTCAATGGAATTTGTCTATTCTTACAGATAATCCTCCCTTAAACCAGGTATTTATTTTACTATTTTCACTGAAATAAACTTACGAAACAAGATGATGTTAGTGCATTTAATTCATTTGTCGCATGCCTGTGCTCTGACGTAACACGTTTTAAATATTATATTATTAGTTCATGGAAGGGAAAAGATGACCATGACCACAAGCTGGCACTCGATTTCAGGCACAAGGGTGTGGGAAGATTTTCTTTTTTAGGTAAGGGTGTCAGGGATTGGAATGAGTTACCAAGGGGAATGATGAATAACCTACCGAAAACTTTAAAAGAATTTAAAGTTAAAATTTGTAGAGGGCAAATGTAGGTCAGTGTAGGATAGGGGGAAATTGCCACCGGAGCGTGTGCTCCATTGCAATTAAAATTAAATTAAATTAAATTATATTATTGTCTACTAAGTGTAACGACATGAGATCGCAAAGGCGTTATGAAATGATACACGATTCTTTCGAACGGTGATAAAAGCCAGGGAGGTGAGTGTATCACCAATACGCCTAACTAATACAAAGTTTATTTACTAGAAAGTACTGAGTGCAGAAACACAAGAGGCACTCAAAAGTTGAAATTCAGCAACGCCACGTTGGAAATCAGCTTACAGTGACGATCCTGACAAGACGGCGGTTGCTTCAGTTATGTTCCTTCCACAATAGATCAAAACGTTAGAATTTGAACAGCTGCAGGTTGATCTGGACAGGATATCTAGCTGGTTAGGTCAACATGGTATGAAAATAATTGCGAAGAAGATTCAAATTATTAGGTACACAGATAAAATACTAAAGGCTTATTATTATTATAAGGTGGGAAATAATTGCTTGTTGAACATTTGAAATACCTTGGCATAACATTTGATGAAAAGAAACTCAGCCGGGCAGGACACATTGGACAGGCGATAGGAAAAGATAACAAAATCCTTGATTTACTGGAGAGGGTGATGAGAAAATGTACTAGAGAAATAAGGCAATTGGGTAACAAAACTTTAGTCAGATCATTGCTTGAATATGGTGGTGTAGTATGCAGGACTGGAGTTTGATGTTAATCTCGGGTGGGAAGGCAGTCAAAGAGGAGGGGGAGGGGGCCCCCCACGAAAATGTATAATTTACTAAATATATTTTAATTGCGAACCAAAATTATTTTTTTAATTTACTGTTACTCAGTATTAATTGCGCGATGCGAAAACTGTACTCCAATTTGCTTGTTTGGAAATCAACTAATTAAACATTTTTTGCAAATCAGGTTTATCTGTGAGTTTACTATATTGTAGTTTGACAAAGTCATCCCACGATGAATATTAATATAGTCATAATTAATATTCAAATTTTATTATATTTGTTTATTTAAAATGTAAATTGTAGTGTTAATTGATATGTAAATAATTATGTATTAAGCCTGGGCGGCCGTATTATAATATAATTTAATTCATTGCAAAATTGCTGTTAAGAAAGTATTAAATGTGGAAAGTTGTCCGAACTGCAGTTTTATGCGCTCAGATAGCCGGACGGTGCCGAGCGCTTTGCGACAACCAGGCGCCCCGTAAACAATGGACCAGGCAGTGAAGGATGCTTAAATGCCGTTATGTTGTGAGAGCGACAGCCCCAGCTCTCCGTTGAGGGGTGCAAGGTCAGGGAAAATGTGCGCGAAACGAGCAACAAATGCTAGCTACGGTACGAAACACGTGATTGTGGGCTACGTCGTTTCACCAATCGTGCATGGCTACAGGGTCTACATTGGTTAATCAAAGGCTTCTTTTGCATGTACGGAGAGAGGGAAGCTGGCTCTCCGTGGCGGGGGAAGAAGACGCCATGAGAGGGGACTTGCTGTTGAGACGAGCTGAAGTGTAGACGTGTCGTCCAACACACTCTCCTAGCTGTTGGTCCATGGTTGGATCAAGACACTTTCTGGCACAGACATGGCCGGAAACTGAGTGTTTCATCTGCTAGAGGCCATCAGCAGATGCACTAGCGCGGATGGGTCCGTGAATTTGCATCCAACAGTGACACAGCGTGTCACACTTCGTCGAGCAGATGCGACAACGGTAAAGTACCAATGCAAGGGTCAATGGTTCCATAGGGTTTTAATGAGGCTTGCAAACCCGTAAGCGACTCCCGAGATTAGATTCTCCGCCCTCATCACGATTTACTGAGCTAACCAACTTTCCATGTTCATTAACTTCGAACTTTTTAAGCATCTTGCTCATTATAATTATTCAAATGATGCTTTTCATTTTAAATGGCGCAACTGGGATTTCTTTTTTGTAAATGTTAACTTTAATTTGTTGGCCCGCGACGCCACTTTATTGTATATTAACTTTGCAAAATCTTTGAAATATTTAAAATCTGTTGATGTTTGCATTTATCCGGCAAATTGTAAACGCCGGGTACGGTTTGTTTATTTTCTTTGAATATATTGTGTAACGTAACGTTAAATATGGCCGGCCTTGTATAAGCCAGAAGAGAGAATAAATTGAATATTTTTGTGTAACTTAAAATTCTTGCAGTATTCAAGATTCTAGTTCACCAATTAACCAAATTAATATTCATATGTCCAATAAAAAATTTCGACGTGATGGTATCCCCCCCCTCTCCGAACAACCGGGGTACCACAATATAAATGTAATATTGCCATATTATTGAGTCAATCTTGAAACATTGTCGATTTAAGTAACACCTGAGTCGACGTAAAACCGAAAAATTCGTACAGGACGAGCCAGGAATGAAGACTAGTAGCCGGACGAAGCGCACAAACTCCAGTATGAGTCCTCTAGTACATTTGTACTTCTGTAAATAATTTATAACCCCTCTTAAATTTTTTGACTCTTTTCAAAATTTGCAACAATATGTCTATCACTCAGCAATCTTTCTAGGTCAGAGTGATGGTTCTAAAAATTTATAATTCTTTCAACATTTGTGGGTTTTCCCAAAAGCGGATCGTTCCTACGATTTCAAGAAGTGGGTGGAATCTTTGACACGAGAACTTGATCATGAACTTCAGAATAAGATTTTCGGAAAAAAAATCTTGAGTTGTTTTGAACAGGAGTGTTTCGCTCTTACCTTTGTAGAGGCGCTTGGGAATTCTACGCTTATGTGGGATTTGTGGTTCGTTCATTTCAATGTTAGCATTTGACTAGACAGATTTTCGACAAATTTCTTCAAATTTTTCATCTAGAATGCAGTATCAAACATCGGTGGTTGCTTCTGTCTTCTCATTCGATTCAACAATACACAGAATCGATTTATGTAGATCTGTTGGTCGTCGTTTCGCCCAATTTCTCTACTGACCTGTTCCCTGAAAACGTTGGAACGAATGATAAAGGAATGATTGGAGCGGTACTTTGTTGCCTAACTCGCAGATTGGATTCCGTAGAGGCAAGGGGACAAACGATATCTTAGTGCACCTCGTCACCGATATTCATCTGTGCATGGTAATAACCAATACCTAACCGCACTGTTCACTGACCTCTCTAAGGCGTACGACAAAGTTACTCTCCCTATCCTGGCTAGTAAATTAAGGAGATTGAAGCTCCCGGACATTTTTATAGACAACATGATTGTATTACTCGAGAATAGAATATTAATCATACGAGGGGGGAGCAAAACATATGGTCCTAAACTGTCGTCCAAAAGATTACCACAAGGCTCAATCCTGTCACCACTACTCTTTAATATTTACTCCAATGACCTACAAGAAATGGCATTACTGAATGTTAAGATCCTTCAGTATGTGGACGACGTATACATTAATAAAAGTTTCCTGTCATTGCAGGCCTGCAAAAGAGCATTAAGTGCTACCACTAATAGATTTGCGACTTGAATGTTGAACAACGGCTTCGACCTCTCCCCTGAAAAGTCGTCCGTCATCATCTTTACATGATATAGACTCCCTCAGACGAGAAATATGTCCCTGGGGCCTTTTAACTTCCCAGTACGGAAAACCGTATCATACCTTGGTCCAACCTGAGATGGTAGGATCATGTTTATTATATACTCAAAAAGAGCGAAGCAGCGATCAATACCATTCGAGCAGTGACAGGTAAAGTTTGGGGTGCAGACACTAAAACTACACTAATGCTGTATCGAGCACTCATCCGTCCTCATATCGACTAGGCAATATGTTTTTTATGGACCTGCCTCTAAAATACTACTACTAACTACTAAAATCGATAGATGCCAGTATCGATCGCTCAGGCTGCGCACCGGGGTCATGATATCCACACCTACAAACGCACTGTTGGTGGAATGCTTAGAACCGCCCCTACACATCCGTTGGGCATTCCTTAGGTGGAAGTTCATCCTAAGACTACTTGAAATAAAGGATAGCCAACTCATTGCAAAAATATCTGCTGTTGCAGTTCAGCTCAAGAATCGGAGGTACTGGTAACGGAAGGAGGCCCCTCCCCTCACAACTACCTTCTCGAAGGTAAAACAATACAGTAATATAATCTATAGGTCATGCCTCCTTCCAGTACATTTGCATAAAACTATGAACGCAATGATGAGACTAGATATTATCCTGGACATAAACTTTATGACGGAAGGTAGTAATAACGAAGTTATTTTGAAGGGCCACATTGCGAATCTGGCAGGCAATCCCACATGTCTATACACGGATGGCTCTAAATCTGAAAACTTGGTGGGTTGCGCCTTTGTGGGTCCTGCGAATGAAAAGTGGGGCCTATATCACCTCCCAGAAGAAGCATCGGCCTACACTGCTGAGTTGCAAGCCATTGTGAAAGCTTTAGAATACGGCCTACAGTTGCGGACAGACCGGCTGGTTATTTTATCAGATTCTCGATCCGTCCTACTGAGATTATCCAACCTTGCAGCGGACTTCGGAAGTAGCTGGTTAATATACGAGGTCCTACAGCTGGTAGCAAGGCTTAGATAAAAGGGCTCGGAAGTAACATTTATCTGTACTAAAGGTCACGCCGAAATAGAAGGCAATGAATTAGCCGATCGGCTGGCTAAGGCAGCACCACATCGTGACATGAAAATAAAACATATTCCGGCTTCTGACTTTATCCCCCTACGCCGTAACAAAGCTAGAACGGAATGGAACAGAGAGTGGAGATCAAAAGACCTACACAAAGCTAGTTATTATATTCAGATCCTCCCAACAATCCCACGGACCCACTGGTACGACAACACGCCAACTACAAGGAAGGTCACATCATTTGTCTTCAGACTGAAATTCAACCACGGTCGCTAACCGAGCCACCTCTTCAGGATCAACATGGTCATGAGTGTGATGGCAGAAGTTTTGGGAATATTCAACACATATTTTTTGCCTGCAGACGACATTGGGATGAATCATCAATATTAATAGCAGAGTTGTGCAGTATCGGGGCAGAACTGCCTACCAAGGTGCAGACCCTCCTTCAAAAGAATCATGCAGAAATCTTCATGACCCTATTCAAGTTTGCAGAGAGGAACAATATCGAAATATGACACCTGAACAAGCTGAATAAAGAGGTCACACGGGCGTACCTTAAACAAAGCCATATACACTCAACAAAACAACAAATCCTATAACAACGCTGACCAACAGAATAATCTGAGTGAAACATTTTATTATCTTGATGTTAAATATTGTATTTTATAAATTTGTATGCCACACATTGTACATATATTGTATGACATATATCGATAAATGTATACGCACTTAATAATTGTAAATCTGACCCTGTACTTAACTAGAGGATAATATGTAGTATTTGATAAGATTTAATCCACTGGCTGTATGGTACACACCAAATGCCAATAAAAATAAATAAATAAATAAATACGCCAATGCAACTGTTGATGTTATTTATTTTCGGACGAGTTTCGCTTCTCGTCGTGGTATCGTCAGCTTACACTTTTTTCTGTAATAGGTTATCAGTTTTTAACTTTTGTACAGAACCGCTTTTGTTTACATATAATAGTAATCTTACATCTTACATGTGATTTATATATGTAAGATTAGTATTACATGGAAACAAAAACCGTTATGTACGAAAATTAAATACTGATAACCTATTACACAGAAAAGTGTACCTTGAAGTTACCTCGACGAGATGCGAAATGCGTGCTCATTAAATAATATTTATTATTTGAACAAGCAACTGCAGAAGAAATGGCCTACACTAATCAAGTATGTATTCACAGTTTTGACGCGATAAAAAAATTCTATTATTCTTAAACGATTTCGTATAGGAGTAAAATTCAGAAGCCTGAACAGCAACAGCGCTTTCTATTTCTCTGGCTGCAGAACGATCGTATACAAATTGCATTACCTGCTTATATTTTTCTCTTATTGATTTAACAGTTTTGATTATTGTTAGCCAGCTGTAAAAAATGAATAAATATGTTTGCAAGTACAAAACCCTAATTTAAAAAATTATATTAAACTTGTATTCTTTACAAATTCGTTGTTGAACAATAGGCTACAAGAAAAAGCAAATCATCGGTAGTTCCTTTTTCTATTCCGATTTGCTCTCAAAGTAATTTCGGCGAGTCTCGCACAAAGTTTGTCGAATATTTCCTTGGTCCAATAAATTTTCTCACTACTACAATACCATTTTGTACTATGAAATTAAGATTATGAGCATTACAGTGAACAAATAACGTTCAGAGCTCTTCTTTGCATATTAGTGACTGTAATACCAGCATTTTTGAAGAAAAATTAGAAGCCCCATTGTAGCCTCTGGGTTTTGAGAGTGGTAACTTGTGCTTAGCGAAAATGTTAATGACCAGATCAAATACAGTTTCTGCTAAGGTGTTCGCAGTTGAAAATAACCCAATAAAATATTCATTTGCAATGAAATCTTCAGAAATGATTCTTAGATAAACGAACACTTGTCCAGTCCTGGAAATAACAGAAATAAGAAAAAAATAAGGTGCTCTTGTTTCTTCCATGATTTCAGACAGCACTGTTGTAGCCATCAAAACAAGAATTTCAGTGTGTCAGCCACTATGAAGCTGTTTGTGAGCATCTCTTAGCAGCCATGATTGCAGTTCAGTAACATCTTCAGCTAGAGCCTTTAAAAAAGGCAAAAAAATTGATTTTTCATTGTTGTTGGCTCCTCTGACAGATCCTCATTGTAACAGAATACGATCGAGGGAACCATGTTGTCCTTAATTTTGACGGAGACCTATTCCAGGGAAAAAATAAACAGAGCGGAATGATGTTTGGCGCCATAGAGAAGAGTGGACAGAATTGGAAATGTCGTACAAAACATGCTGTAATTTTGTATTCAAAAGAAGAGATTATATATCGCATTGTTCCCCCCCCCCCCCCAAAAAAAAAATTAACGGAGAACTTTTTAGTTTGTGGAATTGAATTTTGAAATGTTGAATTCAATGTGTAGCTGGCCTAAGTTTGTTTGTAAAATTGTACCCTACCAAAAAGGTGTGTGCAAGTGTTTTTACCACAGATATTAGGCCATGCCTGACTGACTAACTGTAGAAAAAATTATCAAATTGGGAATGGATCCACTGTCATTCTGTCTCTCTCTAACATGGCTGTGACTGCATTCTCTATCTTGGAGTTCTGTGATATGAAAGAATGAGCAGTCAATTATATACGGTATACGTCTACGTTCATCTGGTCTGCTCTATTTTTTGTTTCTGACAGTTCTTTCCTCTATGCACGCTCAGTCACTCTCAAATTCCGGGTGGGCATTTTACCCACCCTGAATTTCCCGGGT
>JARYHS010008104.1:0-24366 GCA_031002005.1 Vandiemenella viatica
CTAGCCGAATAACCATTGATGCAACAAACATTTTATTTAGGTACAAAAGAGAAACTAGTGCTAGATACTTAACTGCTACAACACGTGTTTCAGAGGAGATTTACAGAATTAAAAAAGTCAAGGCTGATTGGCTGTGGTATCATTGTGTTCCTCTAGGCATTTCACGTCCTTCCAAGATAGCTCAAAAGCCGCAATTTCCTCCCCTACACCGGTGGTCCCACCTAGATCGTGGCCCAGCATTGCTTTCTATCATTCAGTTTTCTTGCTCGATTGGTAGAGTTGACACCTCTCCGGATTTCCGCTGTTTCTTCTTTCTCTGTCTTACCATGTGCTTCGACATTTCCCTGTTAAAAGTATGACAGTTTTTTATAAATTTGCTTTTTTTGATCTGGAATAAGTCCTAAACTGTTCACCGTAGCGTATTCTACTTGAAATAATCTTATTTTATCTAAGGTCACGTGGGAAACGGATGAGGCTAGTCTTTTAATCCAATGGCCGTGTGCAGATTCACGTTCATCGACCCCTGCGCCAGCCCGGTTTCCCCGCATAACTTTCTACGCACGACTTACTTTCCCAATCGGTAAAGAGGACAAATCTTTGCATTTCAAACTTGCATTGCTTCTGTTCTACCTGCGTTCCGCTTGTTATGATTCCACTTTCTCTTTGATATTTTCACTTTCAAAGTATCACCTTTTTTGTTGAAATTTCGTTCTATCGATCTGGAAACAGTTATAACTTGTATGCAGTAGTGTATTTCGTGCGGAACAGCATTATTTTGGCTCAAGCCACCCGACAAATTGGCTGAAATAGCTATCTGAGGACGTTCAACGTACACTTCTTAAGGTATCTATCCTACAACAAACGCTGAATTATTTAAGCTTACGTACTTACTTCCAATTAATTTTTACCAGAACGATAATTTTTACCGTTTTATTATGATTCTGCTTTTTCGCTTCTAGTCTACAAGCTTATTTTGCGTCCTCTTTTAATCTGTAAACACGTCGTATGTTGGCTAGGCTTTTATTATTAATTGTTTCCACCAACCTGGAAAGAACCATACTTATTAAGTGTGACTATTGCTTATTATGTGTTACAGCTCTCCTGGTTTCCATTACGACCATTCACTTTTAAACAATTATTTATTTTTCTAGCTATAGATTCACTGAATTTTACACTTCTTAATTCATCAATACATAACATCACAATTACTATTCCTGCAGTCGTTTACAATTCTTTAGTAAATCATTTCGTTTCTCCATTAAAACATTCATAATAATTCGTATTTCTCGTTCAGTTTTATCTCTCAAACTAGAAACTGTTCAATTGTTCCTCTGTATATCGTGACGCCTCTCATTTATCATTTCTCTTAATTCTATCACGGCTCGAATTTTTCTTTCGCAATAATATACAATCTTTATAAATGCTAAAGTAACTGCCAATTTGTTACGGCTTCACGACTAAACGGATCTTTATGAAAAGTGACAAGGAAATATTTTTTAATTAGACATAGGATACTTTTTTCGGGATAAATAACATTTTGTTATCAGGTTTTGAAGACTAACGGAATGATGACAGATAAACGGATAGCGTGTGTGAGTATCTGTAATGTTATATCGGTTGCTCAGGCTTTGTTTCTCTAGTAGTCAGTTTGTATATGATGTGTTCATAAATTTCATGTACAGACACAACTCATAATTTATTTTACGTAGCTTGCAGCTGTAATATCAAATTCTAGAAACAAAATTCGAAGTGGGGATGGCGATTCATTGCGAAAAAGATCGATTCTTGAATCGATTCGAATCGAAATTTGATAAATCGATTCACAAAAAAAAATCGAGGTCTAAAAGATCGATTTTCTAAAAATCGATCTTTCTTTAATTTGGTTTTCGTGTTCGTATTTTCAATTTAATTCCAATCATGGAAAACAAAAAGAACACTATAATAATCGATCTTTTATCATTTTTAAACTAATTAAAGTTCTGTTACGACTAAATAAAAGTATCAGGTATAGAATAAGACGTTAATTTCACAAATTTCTTGGTTACATAAAACAGTTTTGAAATGATATAGTTTACAGTTTCCAGTGCTTAGTGTCCAAGCTTTTCAGGAACAACAGTCTATCCAGTCTACTACGTTCCAAGCGGTTTCGCTCATCACTTGGGATGTCGCCGGCAATAAAAAAGGCGCTTGCAAGGTACTTATGATCCCACTATACAGATATACTTCTTGGTTGTTGAGTAAATGTGATGATATATTGAAGTTTTTTCGTTCTTGCCAGTAAATTATACGATTATACTTCAGGTGCACAACTGTTGCGATAAATAGTGTTTTAATACTTCGTTTAATCCCTGACTTTAATTTGCAAGTGCATTACATGTAGAAAATACTTTTTCACATTCTATTTTCACGGGTGAAATATCGATTCACTGGATCGATTCAGTACCATAAATCGATTTAAAAAAATCAACTTCAAAATCGATTTAAAAAATCGATTTATAAAATCGATTTAAAAGTCTAATTTTTTGGTCCAGAAAATCGATTCTTCTATTAATTGATCTCAGATCACCATCCCTAATTCGAAGCCTACTGGTATAAAGTCGCAGGTAGTAGCTTTTCATTAATATTTTCTTTTTTCTGTTTATAACAACATAAATACAATCACAACCAAACTTTTCTGTCTGTCGTGATATTTGCCACTTACATACCTTACTAATTGTCCCCTTTTCGGCACCGTACGGGTGTCAGAAGGCTCATTCATGTAGAACTTTCTCTTCTAAATGCCATCCACGGCTTTGTTCTGCGAGCATAGGTTCTGAGTACAAATGCTATCAAAGTGAATTGTTTTTATGTCGCTCGTAATTCTGATATTGTATGCAGTACCGACCGTGTAAGACGAATTAACGTCAAAACACCTTGGTGATGGCGTGAACGAAGCACCGTGATGGCTGCATTAGAGCTGTTCCCGGAAGCCTCGTCCAGCTGTGGTGTGTTCTGGGCGCGCTCGGGATCGATGAACCGCGCGAGCGCTCTCCGGCCCGCACCCAATCAGGCAGAGTGCATCACAGGCACACACACAACAACTCTATATTTTTAATGGCATTTCATTTCGCCCTGCTTATATTCGGCAGCCGAAAACGGGACGATGGTTCGCCGTGACATTTCGGACGCTCTTCCGAGGACATTCACATTCATCGAGGATAAAGTTAAATATTTTGAATGATATTCCTCGCATGCCTTATTATTTCCGCTCGAAAAGCAAATTTAACTTGCTGTGGCATGTTTTCTGCTCCATGTGTGCTCGGGAACGACAGTGAGTCACAAAACCCATTGGAAACGTAACGAAAGTGATACAACTTTATAGGAAAGAATCTAAATAACTCGAAAGCTTCAGATCAAATTGTTATAAGTTAAATTGTATATAAATCGGATTTTTACTATGTGAGTTACAGTGGTTACAAAGGCTTAATATTAAAAACTTTGTTAATTTTTGTCCCAAATACAAAACCAATTTCGGTTGTTTCCCACACTTCGACCGTAGAATGCGTCGCATAAAAGTATCTGATTGGGTTTGTTTATTTGGTTATTGCTAATCTTTAGTTCAGTTGAATAACCAGACTATGCGTTCTGTAACCGGATTGGAACTCTTAAATGAAAATATCGGAGTACTATGAAACACGCTACAAAGTAACCAAATATCTCGCATAAATGTCTCTGGTTATGTTTGTTTATTTGGTTTACGGTAATCTTTTGTGCAGTTGATACGACCAGACTAAGGGTTCTATAACCGGCTGGTACTCTTAAATGAAAATATCGGAGTAGTATAAACACGAATCTAAGTAACCAAATGTCTCGGATAAATATCACTGGTTGTATTTGCTTATTTGATTATTGATAATCTTTAGTTCATTTTATGCAACCGAATTATGCAGTCTATGAAAGTGTTGGTACTCGTAAATGAAAATATCGGAGTACTATGAAACACGTTAGAAAGTAACCAAATATCTCGAATAAATGTATCTGGTTGTGTTTGTTTATTTGGTTTCCGATAATCTTTAGTTCAGTTGATAAGACCAGACTATCTGTTCTATAACCGGGTTGGTACTCTTAAATGAAAATATCGGAGTAGTATGAAACACGAAACAAAGTAACCAAATGTCTCGGATTAATGTCTCTGGTTGTGTATGTTTATTTGGTTACCGGTAATCATTAGTTCAGTTGATACAACTAGACTATGCTTTCTATCATCGGGTTTGTACTCATAAGTAAAGATATCGGAGTAGTAAGGAACGCGAAACAAACTAACCAAAGGTCTCTGTACTTGCCAGTATTTTTCTTAAAACTTTATATGGCCACCAAATCTCTAAGAGAAATTTAGTTTGTTCTAGCACAACAAACAATTGAATGGTACTAACTGAAATAATAGTTCATTTAGTTTGAATCACCACTTTGTCGAATAAATTCGCCTTTTTTGTTTGAAAGAAAACAATTCCGATACCAATGGTACTCTTGTGCTAATTAGACTTCAATTGAACTTCTCGGATTACAGGTTTTTTTTTTTCTTAAACAAAAAAAAAAATTCCGTGAGGATCCACAAACGTACGGTAACAACCACTCACATCGATTTAGTATATCTCATCCAGGATCGTTTTCTGTTTTCCTGCTTTTTATACTTGCTGTTTCTGCTTTCGTACTAATTAAAAGAGTTTTCCTAATTATTTATCCCATTTTTCTAAGATACCAGGACACGATATTTACTATCGACAATCGCGCTCCACTTTATCCTCTATTCTTATTTTATTTCCAAAGATGCTCTGTTCTAACGTTCAAACCTACATGCAACAAGAAAACAATTTTCAGTACAAAGCGATTTCAAAGGCTCACTGAGTTATAGATAGTTAGTACAACTTTGAACAGTACCTTGCTTAGTGTAGTATTCTTAATTTATAAGGGTTTATTTATGGTACTTAGTTGATTAACTGTACCATTATGCGTTCTAATAACTATAATGGCAAAAAACGGGTCTCCACTCGAAGTCCTTTTAGTTGGGTTCCATTCGTATTCACAATGAGTAAAAATGTTTACTGTTTAACCACAAGAATTTAATACTTTTGAATAAACTTCAGTTTAGTCACATCCAAACTATACTGGCCTGCATATCTTTTCTGCTATCATTTCGTTTTGTAACTCAGCTTGCTTTACCATTCCAATAATTTTTCACCGTCTGCATTCACTTAAAAGTTACTTGATACAGTACTTAGTCTTCATAACTTCTTGACAGCAATTTGGCGTGGTGGGTGAACGGTTAACGTTCTGACCTCGCATTTGGGAGGACTCGGGTTCGAATCCCCGTCCGGGCATCCAGATTTGGGTTTTCCATGGTTTCCCCAAATCATTCCAGGTGAATGCCGGGATGCTTCCTTCAAAAAGGCCATTGCCGAATTCCTTCCCATTCTTTGTCCCCAATCCCATCTTGCCTCTTAGCCTGTATTGAACTTAGCCGTCGACGAGGCGTAAACCCGTAAGTAAAAAAAAAAAAAAAAAAAAAAAAAAAAAACTGCAATTTGCCGCGGAGATTCGCCTAGCACCCATACGTACAATGTATTACAGATCAAACTGAAAATTTGTCTATTCGTATGGACGTGAAAACAGATTATAACAGGTTCTACAAGCTTGTACGGTGACTAACCAGAGAACAAGACCGTTTAGACTATACCAGCTTATGGATGTTTACGAATATCTCTGAAGTTGTGGCGGTGTTTACATGGGTCACTTTGTGTCAAACGGACTTAAAGAACATAAACGCCAATATTAACAAAACGGTAGCGACAAACCCTGCTGTTTATACAGGGCACGAGATAAAATTTGAAGACATAAGGCTGCTGTGAAGAGAAGATCGGTGGTGACCTCCACAAGTGAAGGAGGCAGCGGAAATTTTGAAGAAAAGCAACAACTTCTATGACGATGGTGACCTTGTACTCTATGGCGCTTGGAGTTACTGCATGTCAGCCGAATACTTAGAAATGAAAATAAATAACGTGAGATTACAGGAAAATCGAATAATTGTTCCCTGTTTACAATGCCGTTCTCCCTATCTTCTTTTCACAAACAGGATATTTGAAACCAGTTAGCCTAGTGTCTAGTGTCATAGTAAATCTGTCTTAGCGCCTCAAGTTGTAGAATTGAAGCAGAAACATCATACCGATATCCAACCAGACCGAGTTTCGCATATAATGTGTAAGAAGAAAATGTCGACTAATTCTTATGCATGAATTTCTTGTTTTACAAACGCCACAAGAGTTACTAGTAATGATGGACACAACTGGAACGATTTTACAAATCCTAAGAACTTGAGGGTTCAACAGAATCACCAGTTCAAATGTTACGATGAATAATCATGCTCAGAAAATACTATCGAATATTTGCATTTAGTCCTTATCAGGGCTTGATACAAGTCTTACTGTCCAGCGCTAACATGGTTCCAACGTTCCCACGGAAGCTGCTAAAAGGAATTCTAAGAACTGCCTTTTACTGCGTTTTTCTCTTTCAGTGTACCACCTTAGGAATACTGAATAAACCAATAAGAGTCAAAATACTGTTTTTTTGCTAGAAGAACAATGCAAAAATTCTGTTTTCATAATTTTTGATATATTTTTTTGTGGTCTAAAAATCTCACAAACTTTACGATGAATTGTTTCCTACTTTTGAGAAATAATTTCTTGAGAAATTTTTATCCTTCCCGGTACCCCAGATTGAATTTATTTAGTGTCAGGATATGATCTTTTTCTGTTGCAGTTCAGATCTTAAACGAAATTGAATTCTTAGAATAGTGGACATTTTGTTCGAATGTCTATGATGCTGTCATGAAGGAATGAGATTTCAGAGAAAGGCTTGATAGTTTTTCGTCGAAAATTTTAAGGCTGAATGCTATTTGAACTTACAACTTTAGAAAGTTGTGTTGAAAGGTCAGCGGGGTTTTTAGCGATACGTAATGAAATGTCAGTCACATCTTATCAGATTGCTACGAAATCAATACGCGTCGAGAGGTTCTTTTCTACAAAGATTAATACATGATGCATTCAAAGTTAATGGTATAATGAGTACATACAATTTAATTTAATTGTAATGGAACACGGGCTCCGGCTTCCCCATATACCGCACCCACCTCCGTTTGCCCTCTAAAAATTTTATCTTTAAATTCTTTCAGCGTTTTCAGTAAATTATTCATCATTTCTCTTGGTAACTCATTCCAATCCCTGACACCCTTACCTAAAAAAGAGAATCTTCCCACACCCTTGTGCCTGAAATCGAGTGCCAGCTTGTGGTAATGGTCATCTTTTCCCTTTCATGCACTACTTTTCATACCTACTGCAATATCTTTCCATGCCTCATCGCCAGTATACTCCCTGTACACTCCCATGACCCTCCTCATCCTCCTCCTGTCTTGCAATGAATCCCATTCCTGCTCCTTTATGTACAATGTACTGGAATTGTTAAAAATGTGTATACAGTCAGCTGAGAGGAACCAAGCTTCTGTCTCTTTCCTACGTGTGGCTAGCAGGAGATATGTCAAGGCCAATCAATACCTTAGTCAAGTTTCCAGTTAGGAAGAGACAATAAGACGATAAACTGGAATTTAAAGTCTCATGTGCTCATGCTCAAATCGCGGCATCACTATCAATATTATGATTTTCTACTATTTCTCAAAAACATATCGTGTTGGGGACAATTTCTTTACCTATATTATGATCGGCTGTCTTTTGACTCCTTACTCCTAAACCCAAAGTCCTTTAAGCGGCAATCCATTATTGTTCTCTTACAAATCACGTGAAGGAAGAGAATGAAACCTAATTTTTCTGTTAGAAATTTGATGTATAATTGTAATGAAAAGTCTGACTAAGAACAACTTTATATCTATCACCAGCGTGCGTTACTTTAGGCGTTGGACATCTAGTCCAAGACATTTACGCACAACGTCTGCACTATAGTACAATAATCTTCTTTTCTCCTCCAACACTTTCTAATCTCAAAGAAACTTGCTAAAATCCGACGTTAGTGCTTCACCAGAAACTTTTTTTTTTTTTTTAACCTCTGTGAAGCTCTTACCGCTTTACTGTTTTTGACTGTATAAAAATAGTTTTTGGGGATATTGTTAAAGTAATAACTATCTAGTCTACATGAAATATTCTATTATTGGCCACAAATATGATGTTTTTGTTTAAGATTATAGGAAAAGTACTTAGTACCTAAAACTTTAGATATAATATTTATGCTATTCATAATAGCAAACAACATTAATCGTAAGTATGAAACAATTTGTACCTTATGCTAAGATTACTTAATCGCAGCTAAGGAAAAAGTAAATCTAATAACGAACGCCTATCTACCATTTAATTCGTGATGTGTAACTTACTGCATTATGCCGATCGTTGTTCTAAGAGTAATATGGTGGCTGGTAGGTGAATGGATAATGGTTGAGCTTGAAATTTCAGAAGACACGGGTTCGTATCTGGAACCAGTTATCCAAATTCGGTTTTTCATGGTTTCACGAAATCACTTCTTGCTAATGCCGCGATTCCTGATTCAAACCTCCATCGCCGTTCTTTGTACCCATTTCCACTCCCGCCTTTAATGATCTAAACGTAGACTAGCCGTAATTCTATGGCAAAACCAAAATGCCTAAGGGAAATCCAAATATACTACGAGTGGTTGTCATTTTTTTACTAATTCTTTTGCTGACAAGAAATGATGTAGTCTCATTGACATGGAAATGCGTTCATTTATTTCTTCGTGCATAGCTCTCTGTAAACATATGCTTAAATAATAACAGCAATCTTGCTTAGTGTAATTGTTGGTATTTCACCCTCGTGCGAAGGACTGCTCTAATAGTGCTATGAAGAGAATGAACCGGAGTTACTGTAGTCACTGCCCATATTTCGAGCTGCAATGTTGATTTAAAGTTATGGACTACAGTTATGAATGCATCAAATTTTCAACGTGTTTCTCCTCTGCCTGCACTTAAAGCAAGCCTGCTTTATTCGTAACTGTCAGACACAAGTTCAGCGTACATGACCGACGAGCAATCAGCATTAAAAGTATCGTATGCGCTCACTCTGTACTGTTATTAGCAATTCTCAAGGATCTTCCCCACCAACAATTTCGCTGCGATCTGCTTTTGTGCTACGTGAATTTTCCTTTTGCATTCTTTCACCGTTTCAGGTAAACTGTTCACCTCTTATCTTGAATCATCCAATCAGTCTCTACACACCTAAACAAAACAAAAAACAAAAAACTCTTTTGTAATCTGACCTATACGGGGAAGCAACAAAAGTTTTCCACACTTGCTATTTGAATATTTGAATCACCCATCCTCCACCTGACCACAAAACAGAAAAAGTTAAATTGCGTGTATCAGTGAGTACACGCCCAAGAATAGAAACATCTATGAGCCATACACACTTTTTCCTGTGTAATTTTGTAATATATTTGATGTTTTTTTTCGCACTTGGGAAGACGAACGATATTATCATTATTGCATTTGTATGGTAAATAAGAACTTAGTCCAAGTTATTCTCGTGAGCAAACGAAAATCATAGAAAACTTAAAGCACACTTCGCTGAAGTATTGCATCGAGCCTTAGTCTGTATTTTGTGTTTAGGGCTTTTAGATCGGAGAACGACTGGGACAAAATTATCTGATAACAGTTCTTACAATCAACAGGATGCGACAGACAACAGCAAAATAAAAATTTTTATTGGAAAAAATAAAAACTATTTTACTGTATGGATATTAATAGACAGTTTCATTACTTATTTATTTATATTATTATTTATTGGTATTATTATAAATATACTTTCGTTGTTTTACATAAATTTGTAATCAGTCAGAAAAATAGGCCAACATTTCACATGTAACATAATACACTGTTTAACATGAGCTTTAGTGACGGCGAACGCTATCGGAGTTGCATGCATGAAAGTATCGTTTATTGCGCGTGAGCAGAACGTTAAATGCACATGCGCAGAACGTTAAATGCGCATGCGCAGAACGTTATATGCGCAGGCGCAGATCGTTAAATGCGCAGGCGCAGAACGTTAAATGCGCATGCGCAGAACGTTAAATGCGCAGGCGCAGAACGTTAAATGCGCAGGCGCGGAACGTTAAATGAGCATGCGCAGAACGTTAAATGCGCATGCGCAGAACGTTAAATGCGCAGGCGCAGAACGTTAAATGCGCATGCGCAGAACGTTAAATGCGCAGGCGCAGAACGTTTGGGCGCATGCACACTTAACGCGTAACACTAACAAATCTTTCCCTACCGTGCCCAAAGAAGTTTGGCTTTAATAACTACACTTTACTGGCTGTCACCAATATCAATGATCAATTACTGCAATAGATTCTCCATCGTCAATTGTCTGTCGACTGAGAAACGGATCGCTAGTTCGGATACAGCAACGGGTTCTGAAACCCACATGATGAGCGCGGTCACGGCTCAAATCCTGTCAATAGGAGCTGCAGTCAGTCAGTCCCACGGTCCACGCGACCACACTACGTCAACAGGACAGCTATCCGATGACAGCGCCGCCGATACAAATGTGCGGACAGCGGTAATCCGACTTAGGCGCGGCTCGGCACGTCCGTCGACAACAAACAAGGCGGGGGACACAGGAAACGTCTGTATTTGTCACTGCACGTAGCGCGGCGGACAGTCGCAAATCCCCGGTAATGGCGGGGGTAGCGGCGGTGTTTATCTTGGAGCGCGCAGCCGCTATTGTAGCCGTACCCGTGATTGCACGCCACGCGCCAGGCACGGCGCACGGCCTAAATACTTTAATATGGAGGGCGGGTGGGCAGAGTGCTTGTAATAACACGGGCGAGCCCGCGCGCGTGCGGCGGGCAGTTCTCACACGCGTCCCGCAACAGCTGCCTGTCCGTCCGCCCGCCCACCGGAAACACTGTGCACTCGTCAGTGATGCGCGACCCGCCAGATTGGAGCAGCTGAGAGTCGCCAGCAGGTGGCAAGCTCCATATCATGAACTGAACTGAAGTGGCAGCCCAACTGCCACTCTGGAAATCAATTAGGAGACATCTATACTAAAGATAAAGGCCCAAAAAGAGGTTACCACTTTCATTTTAGTTACTACCGTTTAACTGCTCACTTAAAATGGATAATTTTGGTGTCACTGACTTCTAAAAACAATCCTAAAGGTTATATGAGGGTTCAAAACTTCAATAGTAAGTTTTTCAAAATCGTAGGATTAAAAAAAAAAAAAAGTATGGTAAAATGACTGATTCTTAAGAGGTGGTCCAAATGTGGTTGAAAAGAGAAATTTACATAGTAATAAATAAAAATAAGCACAAAATTTGTTAAAAAACTTTATTTAACTTGAAATTGTGTGAAAAAGTTTTTTTTTTCCTTGCTAAAGTTACAGATGTACGCCTTATTATGCATTCCAGTACATGCAAAATGTGCCCAACCTTTACATTTATTGCTTCAACCAACCCTTCCCCACTAACATCATCTGAAAAGAGTCCATCACAGAAAATGTATGCCACATTATCGCCACAACGTTTATGCCCCAGAGGAATCGCCAGCTCGTCACCGTCACTTTCATCATCGGTAGGAGGGACCTACGGTCCTCTTTAGAGTTCAATTCTCCTCATGAACGTTCCTAACTAGCTTTTTGGATTGACTTGGTAATTTTTCATAATTTTTCTTTGCAGGAGCACTTAATTGTACGTTCACAATCATCTGACTGTCGTTCAAGGCTGTGCGCACCACACTTTTCTTCAATCACTTGTTGTAAGGAGATCCATTTATGATGCAAGTTTTGGTACACTTGCGACCGCGGTTGCTCTATTTCCAAGGTACGTCATATGGACTATCCCTTTTCGATGTTGAAGCATGAGGAGCTGGACGTTGACCCGGGGTGCTGTAATCTTTGTATTTATTTGTCAAGAGCTAGCCCGTTATTGGACCACCAATGACAGTCCGTTTTTAGACCACGCAGTACTTCACGTTGAAGGTCTCGGTAGCCTTTACAAAATAAACAAATCGAACTGGACAGGTGACCTACATTAAGCTCAGGTCATTTACTCTGAGATGATGTCGAAGTGATTTACTTTACTGAATAAGTAAGAAAGAGAGAAATTAAAGTTAACATACCTTGAGAAGTTTTGAGTTTCTCAAAACCAAGTTTTCTGATAAAACAATTCGCGGCCACGCAAGTGAGTCAAGGGCCAAGTTCATTTGCTCACAACTCTTCCCCAGCCACTTGATATTGCTTTAGGTACCATCCTCGCGCCTTCGGAACATCCTTCCTCCCCTTCATTTAGCTAGTTGCATGTATTTAGACCATAAACTATTTTCTCTAAAATTATAAATGCTAAAGTAACTCCATCTCTTTATCTATTACGCTTTCACATTTAAACGGCCGTTCTGGATGAAATTTGTCAAGGAAAAACTACTTGCCATTGGGTACGGTTTTCGGGTTAAATAACATATTTTGTCATATAATTCTGAAAACAAACCGAACTGTGCAGACAATAAGGTATCGTGTATAAGTTCTTTTAATATCATATCGGTCATTCTGGGTTTCTCTCGCGTCAGTTTGTGTAAATAAAATATTGTCATGAATGAAATATGAAGAGAGGATGATGTGTTGATTCCTCGAATCCCAATAATTCCTGCAGACCTACCATTCCAGTTTAAAAGAATACAGTTCCTACTAAAACTAGATTTTGTGATTACTATTAATAAAGCTCAGGGATAGACACTGGAAGTAGCAAGGGAATACCTAGAAAAGACGTGTTTTTCGCAACTCCCAAAGGTTAAACATCTTAGCAAACGACAGGAAAACAAAAAATGTTGTTTAAAAAACTGTATTGACATATGATGTTCCCAGAAAGTGACATAATTTTAAATCACAAACAAAAATCTTCTTCAGGGACTGTGGTAGCTAGTGTGTTACTATTTTTAAACATATTGCAAACTGGTTCTAAGGCTCAGTTGTAGAATGGTATGGTGATTGCTTCCCTATCATTTTATCTCAACTCTATGCTTTTTGGAGACACCTTATACATAGTAACTTTCTACATCCAATTATAAGTCTATGCGTACATAGTTGCAGCTAGTTGTTTGTAGAGTCTCAACCCTGTATCATGATACGAGAGGGTACAATAGTCCCACATTAAATCTTCAGCCCTGATGTACCGTCCGTGTTGATTACGATTTTTAGGCGTCTTTACTGCTTGAGCGGTCCACAGTTTCATCCTCAATAACTACACAATTCACAATCAAAGTAATACTACTTACACAGAACGGACGTAATGCCGTTCGCATTCATATGACGACACTTGTTCTCTCCCAGCAGCCAGCTAAAAACTTTTTTGTTTCTTTCTTCGGGCTTCATGCATTGTCGACGTCGTGACTATTAGAGGCGGGAGTGGAACGGGGACAAGGATTAGGAAGAAATTCGGCAATGGCGTTTTGAAGGAAATACCTCGGCAATCAGCTGGAGGAATCTCGATGAATCATGAAAAAACCGAAATCTGGATGGCCGGTTCAGGATTTGAACCAACATTTTCCCGAATGCCATACCCGAGCGTTACCACTAATCCACCGGGATCGCTATAGATTTTATCAGTAAGCCAGTAGTTGTTGCAGCAATATCGTAAAAGCTGCCCTGTAGAACAGCGTGTAAAAGGTGTGAAGAAATCGAACGTGCACATGTATTTCTGTGGGCTAAATGTAAGCTACTTAAGATTGAATACACAAGAGAGGCCTAGGAATTTGACACAGTGCGCCACAGAATGATAGTGAGAAGATGAAAAATGTTGTGCTTAATCCGAGTTCTTTCTGGCTACAGGAATTCTTGAGAACTAGCAGCCAATGAATTACTGGAGAAAATGCTTCAAAAGAGATTGGAGTGAGAAAAGAAGTACGGGAGAATAGAGTGTAGGGACCGTTGTTGGCCATTATTCTAGTTAATAATTCTGTAGTCTGTTTTCAGTCAGAATTTACGCGTCGTTTGAATGACACAATTTTGTACAACAGAATTGAAGTGATGGAGGTTTAAGAAAAGCCACAGTGTGATCTGGATCGAGATTTACTTGGTTAGGTCATCACAGAAAAATTGCCATCGTATTAGCTACGCTTGCATAAAAATAAAAGTTTGGCTGGGTTGTATGGTGCAAGAGGAATCGATTGTTGAATGCATGAGTGTAACATCTTTGCATGTCACTTGATAAAAAAAACTCGGTTGGATAGGGGACACAGAAAAAGTAGTTAGTAAAGAATTCATAAACTTGCATTAATTGGAAAAGACAGTTTATTGGCTATGCCGAAGCCCTTTAGTATGGTTTGATGGTATTGCACCCACATTAACAGAATCAATTACAAACGTTATGACGATTCAATAAAAAAAAATCCAGCTATATTTGCTTGCGAAAATTTCCGCAGTACGCAATCGATCTTTGATGATATAAACTAGCTTTGTCAATGGAAAGGCAGAGGCAGGTAAAGAGAGAATGAAGTACGTGGGAATAAGGCATACATTGGTAATGAGACCAGGATGGACATTGAGAGAAGGATTTGAAGTAATATGTAGAAGAGATAACATGGCCATGACCATAAATGCACACCGCTCTAACTAAGTAAAGTAGGCAAGTTGATCCAATGTGTAAATATTGCTATCTTAAAAATGGTGACATAAATAATAATTGATTGAAAGATTGCATATTAGCTCGGGTGCTGAACCAGATACATGTTTCAATAGTACACATGTTAGCTGTTGTATTGGTTAACATCGAAGGAGTTTCCCTTCGTGTTAAACATCGCATTTAACATCAGCTTTGTTATCCTATATCAAACAGAGATCGTGCTTCCGTATAATTTTGGAAATGGTTTGTGGAAAACGATCTGAAGTCCAAACTAAAACTCTGTGTCAGCTACGAAATAAACTCTTCAAGATTTAAAAGTTTTCTGCTTTTCTGGAAGTTATGGAATACAAAAACATTTTTAAAAAAATGTCGACCCAGTTATAGCAGCCGTCATGTCATCTGATTCAACGAATATTTGTCTCCTGCAGATGATAAACAAGACATCCATTTGTGAATCGTGAAAACTTTCTACGATAATTTTTTTTTATTATTTTTAAGAAGGGAATGGGGAATATTGGAGGAAACGATTTCCAATCCTACGTACTCGCTGCAAGATTTGCTTTATTTATTCTGAATTATTACGGCAATATATCCACCTCGATGCCGAGGTAGTGAACTGAACTGAAGTAGCTGTCTGAACATATGTGTTGGTCATTGTTAATCAGTCAAAATGTCAAATTATGCCACGATGTCGTTTATCTTATGGATTTCTCCCACGTATTCGCGGACGCAAATAGGTGATGCGATAAACGGGTTAGTCCTGAAGCGCACGGTTACACACGCTCTGTGGGTGGTGGCGCTTCCCATGGCGGGGTACCATCCCAGAGGACCTCCGCAGTGTCAAATATCGTCGGGGGCGTGAGAACACTGTGCCCTGGACACCCCCGGGGGATACAGGGCCGGCGGGGTGGAGGGTGGCAACGGAAGCAACTTCTCGGTCGGTGAACCGCTTAAGCGAACCAACTGCTCTTAATGACGCTTTCCATACCCATGTCTATTTAAACTTGTAGTGACCATGCGAAATAAATGTATATAAATATAGAAATGTGGTTGATTATTTTTGAAGTGAAACGTCCTTGGCCGTGGTAGGGAGGAATTTGTTGGCGTTACGCGTCATGAATTACGCGTTAGAAGTTACGCGATCAGGGCGCATGCGCTGCAACGTTCTGAGCATGCGTAGAACGTTAATAATCACATGACGATGCCTGTCAGCAGAGACAGGCTATTTACTTTCAGAGGAGTCGCCATTATCAAACAGGCGACTCCTCTGAAACACCAGTAGTGAAACAATTATACACCAGTGTTTATAATTTTTTTTATCACTGGTTTCTTTTTGTTTACCTACATTGAAGAGCCAAAGAAACTGGTATAGACATGCGTAAGCAAACACAGAGATATGTAAGCACTCAGAGTACGGCGCTGCGGTAGGCATCGCCTATATAACAGGTGTCTAGCGCAGGCGTTAGATCGTTTACTGCTGCTACAAGGGAAGGTTATCACGATTTAAGTGTGTTTCAACGTGGTGTTATAGTCGGCGCACGAGAGATGGGACACAGCATCTCCGAGGTAGCGATGAGGTGGGGATTTCACGAGTGCACGGATTTCAATGCTGGGCCATCCACAAGTGTCAGTGTGCGAACCATTCAACGAAACACCATTGGTATGTGCTTTCGGAGCCGAAGGCCCAATCGTGTACCTTTACTGAGTGCACGACACAAAGCTTTACGCCTCGCCTAGGCCCGTCAACACCAAAATTCGACTGTTGATGATGAGAAACATGTTGCCTGGTCTGACGAGTCTCGTTTCCAATTGTATCGAGTGGATGGACGTGTAACGGTATGGAGACTACCTCATTACTTCATGGACCCTGCATGTCAGCAGGGGACTGTTCACGCTGGTAGAGGCTCTGTAATGGTGTGCGGCGTGTGCAGTTGGAGTAACCCCTGATACGTCTGTATACGACTCTGACGGGTGACACGTATGTACGCATCCTGGCTGATCACCTGCATTTATTCATATCCATTGTGCATTCCGACGGATTTGGGCAGTTCCAGCAGGACAATGCGACACCCCACACGTCCAGAATTGCTACAGAGTGGCTCCAGGAACACTCTTCTGAGTTTAAACACCTCCACTGACCACCAAACTCGCCAGACATGAACATTATTGAATATATCTGGTATGGCTTGCAACATGCCGTTCAGAAGTGATCTCCACCCTCTCGTAATCTTAGGGATTTATGGACAGCCCTGCAGGATGCATGGTGCCAATTCCCTCCAGCACTACTTCAGACATTAGTCGAGTCCATGCCGCTTCGTGTTGCAGCACTTCTGCGTGCTCGAGAGGGCCCTACACGATAATATTAACATCCTTCTTTACAATGGAGGTTATGTTTAATTTAAGCTTTTGATGATTTTTAAAGTTATGAGCCAGTATCTGCGTTTAACGGGCCTAGAAGCTAGTTAATAACGAAATTTTTGCATACATACACCAGTATTTTCAATTGTTTTTCTTAGTTATAAGCCAAAAAACTTGCGTTCAACGCGTCTGTTTTGTCGGGCTAGGATGTTAGTTACTAACGAAAACTGTCTGTAAGAACGGTTATGAGGTTTTGTTCATGACGCTAGGTAGTAGTTTACATTCCTATGCGGGTTGAGACTAGTGTTGCAAACTGAAAAAAAACAAAATGTTTTTTTTCAACTTTTTGAAAAAAAACATGAAAAAAAACCTAGCACCCGTGTTTTTTTTCTAAATTTTGTTTTTTTTCAGAAAATAATATATTTCATAAATTATAGTTTTATTTAAGGAACTTCCATTTTACAAGTGTGTTTTAAGTCTTACTGAATCATATAATGTCTAACATAATGATTCATAAGTGTATCTATATAGGTAACATAATTTTATTCATCCTCTATGTCAGTACCACATTCACTAGTATCAGTAATACCAACACTAGTTCGGTCGGTGTCGGAATTTTCTGTCTCTTCTTCTGTCTCCTCTAACTTCAGAAATAGTTAAATTTTCTTTTACTGGTTGTTCTTATATTGTACGCAAAAGATTTTCAGATTGAAATTTTAAATTGTGAGCAAAGTACACACTGTGCATAAAGACTGCGCCAATAGTTCTGTATTACGGTCTTTTAAGTTTGAATTAAAATCGATTATCATACAAAATAGGAGCTTTATTTCTTTTCAATCGTTTGTTTACACCAACGGTTGCAAGGAAACAATTCATAATTAGGGACCGTGCACAAATTACGTGGCTCGGTCCAGAGGGAGGAGGGGTTAGCTGGAAGGCTACTCTGGGCTACGTAAGGAGAGGGGGGGGGGGGGGTTCCGAGACAGGCCACGTAACTTTCCTTTCGTAACATTTTTCACAGTTAAAATGAGGAACTGATCTCACAACAGCATGTGAGTATTTATTTCCCTCAGTTAATTAAACCCGTATGTAATTTACAATAGTCTGACAAGAGAAAATAGTACAAAATGTCTTCTGGAATCAAAACGGAAGAAAGCTATATGCTTCGTGAACGGGGGGGGGGGGGGGTGGGGGGGGGGGGGTAGGCAAAAGCCACGTAGGGCTACGTGGGGGTTCACAGGAGGCCAAAATGAAGCTATGTGGTTTATGCACGCTCCCTTACTGACAATTTAATGAGTCAGTACCACTATACTCTGAGAGTTAACAAGTATACGAATATAAGGAAAGTCCAATAAGGCAAAAAACCGTGGATAAATTTTAAATTCCTAATTTTTTCAAAGATCTATAGTTAATTTTTTAGGGCTGGCAGCACTATTTCAAATAGCAAGTATCAATCCAAACAATGGGGAATGGGGATTCCTTCTCGCGCAACCTAGTCTCTTCGGGAAATCCCCGTTCTTAAAGAAAATTTCAGTCAATTTAGTCAATATTTCAAATTTTTTTTCCTACTGAACCAGAAAAATATAGTAGATTTTAAACTAAGATAAGTACTTAGAATAAACTCTAAAACAGTCATTTTTAACGATAACTGCCTTACAAATTTGAGATTTAGTAGTTGTGAAAAAAAATGTGTTCCTGAAAAAAAACATGTTTTTTTTAAAGTTTTTTTTCATGTTTTTTTTCAAGCCAGAAAAAAAACCGTTTTTTTTACAACACTAGTTGAGACTAACGTGATGCTCACGTAAGCAGCTTATTAGTTACTAATAATAACTAAATTCCTCGTGCTTTATGCTGTAACAATTTCCGGTAGTATTGCCTCTACATAATCAAACGATGTAGACACACCTAAACTCATGAAATGCATCGCAAAATACATTTCTTGAAATAAAGACACTTTCTACATCAAAATGGTTAGTTTGCATATCACAAATTATCACAATTCATTTCATCATGCACCTTCAATATGAACTGTAACTAATCTAAACTAGTGAATTAATACATTCACTAGATCGGTACTGAGCGGTCTGATAGCTAAGTGGTTAAGGCTTCTGACTGGAGATCTAACGATCCCTGTTCGAATCCTTGTTTTGGCGGGAATTTTGATAGGCACTTTACGTGACTTTTACCTCTGCACAGCTTGCTGTGTAATGTGAAGTACGCCAGAACGCTTCCATGGTTCGGGTTCCACGTTAAATTGTAGGTCCCCTTTACCCGGCAGGATTGCCGGGTTAGATTAAGGCGGCTATGATAGGGGCGGAATGCGCAGCCAATAGAAAGCCTGTCACCATGTCATTACGACCACACGGAATTATTATTATTACTACAAAGCTGTTTAAACTTGACTCAGATGTTCTTCGATATAAAAGCACTAAATACAAAAGAAAAACTAAGGCTAGATGGAATACTCTATAATTTAGAGAGGAGTGCTTTAAATTGTTAATAATTTTCATTTGTTTGTACAAAGTTCCTATTTACTGTACACATACAATATAATATAAATAGATTGCGATCAGGACACACTATGCTTAATTCCAAAAAGTTTCTTTTAGGTTTGACAACATCGCCGAATTTCGATCTTTGTGGTACCTTTGAAGACATCATACACTTTATTTTGGAATGCCAGAAATATATTCAACAAAGGAAAACAATCATACAAAAAGATGGAGGCGTCAAAATTACAAACTACGAGAGCCTACGACTCTTTCTAGCAAGATTAATGGACGACAAGATAAAGCCATTGTGCAGATACGTATCTAAAAGTAACAGAAAAATATAATATGAAATTATAAAATGAGATAAAATGTTTGGCTTACCCATGCACTAAAACATTCGCAGGGACTAAAAAAACATTCTTATAGTTCTATTTATTTTTAAAGTTGGGGAAGTAGTAAACTAATGTATTTTAGTAAGTTTTGGAAACGTAAAGAAATATATTTTTTAGTTGGTCAATGTTAGCGAAAGCCAAAGACCATTAAATAAATAATTAAATGTAATATCGCCGTTCGTCAACTCAAGTGGGAAAGAAACATAAAAAACCACAGAAAATACACACACACACACACACACACACACACACACACAATATATACAGGATGTTACAAAAAGGTACGGCCAAACTTTCAGGAAACATTCCTCACACACAAACAAAGAAAATATGTTATGTGCACATGTGTCCGGAAACGCTTACTTTCCATGTTAGAGCTCATTTTATTACTTCTCTTCAAATCACATTAAACATGGAATGGAAACACACAGCAACAGAACGTACCAGCGTGACTTCAAACACTTTGTTACAGGAAATGTTCAAAATGTCCTCCGTTAGCGAGGATACATGCATCCACCCTCCGTCGCATGGAATCCCTGATGCGCTGATGCAGCCCTGGAGAATGGCGTATTGTATCACAGCCGTCCACAATATGAGCTCTAACATGGAAAGTAAGCGTTTCCGGACACATATCCACATAACATATTTTCTTTGTTTGTGTGTGGGGAATGTTTCCTGAAAGTTTGGCCGTACCTTTTTGTAACACTCTGTATATATATATATATATATATATATATATTCACTTCTTGCGCGTGTACAAGCTGATACACGGATCTTTTTTTTAATATTATAATTTGTGAATATCTTATACTAAAGGCATTTTTCGGAGCATCTTTGGAAGCAAAGAATAAATCGGCAGCAGACCTGAGATCAAGGAGAAGATGATGTATATAATTATTAGAAATGGAGGGAGAGAGGCATTAATAAGATGGCTTGATATTACGGAAGCATTTAGAAGTAAGCTGCAAAAGTTGTGGAAATAGATAGACCTTGAGTGAAAAAGCTACGGGTATAAAAGTTACGTCTATGAAAATCCTGCGTTGAGTAATTCGTAATATTTGAAAAGCTGTGGAATAAAAGTTTGTTAAAGTTGAAGTTGAAAAGTTTTGCTCTGATCATATATCTGATGGTTCTTCTGAAGTAAAAGTAACACGAAATAAAGCAAACTAAGGCATTCATTTCATTTAAGATAAATAAAACAAGATGGAGAAGAGGTCGTTGATATTATATTTTTAATCTCAGAGCTAAACTTAAAAGTCATTATTGTTTTAAAGATGGCAATGAGCTTTTCTCATCCTGCAGGACGCTGCGAATGAAGATATGTTTGGTAAAAGAAGCATAATTTTGAACTGATTGACGCAGTCAACGATAGTAAACGGTTATTAGCAGATAGAAAAGTTACTGATTGTTGTAGCATTCGAGGAGCAGGTTATAAATCCAACGAATTTTTATGCTTTGGAAGGTGATTCAATATCCTAAACGGCTCGTCAGTAATGATCTCTTACCGTTTAGAAGTGAATATCAAATAATGTCCATTATGTTGTAGGTTTTCATTTAACGACAGATCCAATGTAATAGTATATGTTTCGTATTATATAGAATTATTTCCGCTATTTTTTTGTGCAATAGTACACTGGTCTCGCATTCGGAAGTACGGGGCTTTGAATCGCCGGCTGGCAAACAGAATTTCGGTTTCCCAAAGTTTCTTGAAATGACTACAGGCCAATACCGGAATGCTTCCTTCAAAATGGCAATGGTCAAATTCCTTCATTTCCTTGCTTCCATTCCTTCCCCTCCTCTAACGACTTGGATGTCGATGAGGCAAAAAGACACCAGGTGGGGGGAGAAGCGGGTGGAAACTATTTATCCACGATCGACGTTAATGTAACATTCTCGGGTAGCTAACCAAATAAACACGATGTTTTCACAAATGGTCTATTACCGTTTACATTTCACCAGCTCAGTATTTAACTCGAAGTTGATCGCTGAAATATCTTGTGAAAACTCCATGTTTACTTTGTTAGATACCTCAGAAAAATACACTAACGTAATGTGATTTTATTTTTTAGATGGGCGGTGCGCACCCTCTACGTTCGTGTTTACCAACAATTTTGAACGTTTTAATGTTTTTGCACGGAACCTTAAATATTTCCAGGGTAAAAACTAGCCTATGTTACTCCCTACAAAATCAGCAACCAGCCTGTGAACGTCCCTTCAAAATCGGTTCGCACACGAAATATGTTGCATTTGAATTATTTATATTTTTTTAATAGCTGAATAGGCTGAAAAATGTGTCGTGTTCTGGAACATTATTCTTGAACATTTTCGTACATTCAGTAACATTTTAGTACATATCAGAAAATTTAAAAGATTTTTTAAGTGCTCTTTGGTAGAAATGCCCATGGTCGACCACCTTCAACCAGCATATTCCCCTCACCCTCACAGTTACCGACCTGCAACAACCATAGTGCACCATGGGAGACTCAAAGTTACTACCTCACACAAACATCAGTTGTCTGCGCTAGGTAGTTGTGGCTGCAAAGTGAAATACAGCTTTCTAGCTTTGACATTGACTGCCACGTTTAGGTAGTATCCTTGTCTATCCAAATACCATCAATTTCGCCTTCTATTAAAACACAATAGTGACCATTCACGGTAATCAATTAGTAGTCAATGGGCTCCCTTAAAGGTGGTCCAGTTTTAGCAAGTCCGAAAGGTTGGCGAACTCGTCGTGTTCCACCAGCCAATGAACAAAATCAAGGAAGTGGACTCTTGTAAGGAGAGAATAATATCTGGATATTCCGCTGTAATATAATATAATATTGATAGCATAGGCCAACTCAACTTCTGTAAGTGATAAAAATAGGAGCTGAATATTCTTTTTGTCACACTAACAGAAATAATGAATGATATTTCTTTATGGACATGAAAGAAGAGAATCTAAATTTTACATTGTCCTACTGGTCTAAAAGCAAAAGTCAAAAAAGTAATGTTTTTTCTTGTTAATCTCTTCAGAAATTCAAATCCTACTTCTGAATATAAGAAGGCTGAATTAATAAATAAAGAGATCAGGGTTTAATTAATAATAAGATTAGTTTCAGGTGCAAAAGGTTTCAAAGCTCTCTGTCATTTTATCCCAGTTTCACCGGAGATATTCCTGATCGAGGTTGCAATTGCTGGTATTTTAGCGAGATGCCTAATATAAATCCCTTCCTCTCTCCAATCTATTTATCTCCTCCGCAAAGTTGTTGCATTATTAAAACATCTGTGTATACTAAGTCAGTTAGAATACCTTGTATATATATTTTGCCTGCAACAGATTGTAACATCCCTCAGAGCAGTTTTTTTACTAATTACAATCCTTTATATTAATTACCCCTCTGTCTGAGATATATACGATGTGATTAAATGTGAATTTGTATATTCTTCCTATGAATGAACATTGCTTTGTTGGATGAAAATAGTTAAGATGAATTGAATTTTACTAAAAGCAGTAAAGTATCTGAAATATTCATTAGAAGACTGTAATTATCAATGTTGTGTAAGCCATAGAGAATAAGATGTTTAATTGCGATGGAGAGCTTGCTCCATCGGCAATTTCCCTACACACCCATTCTTTCCCTTTCCTTTTCCCACCTACTTATTCCGTCTAATAACTTCTTCTTTTAAATTCTTTTAGCGTTTTTGTAAATTCGTCTTCTCTTGGTAATTTATTTCAACCCTTACCCCCTTATCAACGAAAAGAAAATCTTCCCACTACCTTATGCCTGAAATCGAGTACCAATTTGTGGCCATGATCATCTCTCCCTTTCATGCCCCACTCCTATTTCTCCCACCAATTTCGTTCCACGCCTCGTCACCAATGTGCACCTTGTATACTCCCATGATTCTCTACACCCTTCGCGTGTCTTGCAATGAACCCCATTTCAGCTTAAGTGTGATTTTAGAATATTTAATTCTGTCAGTTTCGTGTTTAAATGGTTATAAATATTTTTTAGTCTAACTTTAAAAAAAAAAAAAAAAAAATCACGATTATAAGTAATTTTTTAAATGTTCTAATATAATATGGTATAATTTCTATTGTTGGAGCGGTTGCCACCGCTCGAGAAAGTACTGTCGGTTTCTTTGACGTTTTCTCGAAAATTCTAGCTCCCGAAGTTGCTAGCAGGCAAGTTCGCTCGGAATGGTGATAGGACACTTAAGTCAAGTATATTAGTAATTTGCTGAAAATCTTCGGATGAAGTTTGATGCATCGGTTGTATTTTTTTTATTTTTTTTTTTTGACAATTTTATTCCTTCTAGCTGAAGGCTGGGCGGCGGGTTGAAGGAGGGTCTCGGTGACCCTTTTCAGCCGAACTAAACTATGGGGAGGGAGGGGGATGGAAGTTGGCCGTGGCCTTGTAGGGAACTATCGCAGCATTCGCCTTGAGTGACTGGGGAAAACCATTGAAAAATCCAGTCAGGAT
>JARYHS010008106.1:0-24997 GCA_031002005.1 Vandiemenella viatica
GAAAACGGCATATATGGAAGATACGAATTTGCATCTACAGCGCTAAGACATTTAAATAAAACAGAGAAAGATGTTGCAGATACAGGGGCCTACAGTTAATTAATCAATTTTAGTCGAAGGAATACTGTAGGAATCTGTCGTACACAGGAATTCCAGATCCCCAAGAGATAACACTGTGTATCGCATCTCCTTAGAAAAATTACAATTGGTGCAGAGAAATATGAAGGCATGTGATCCTGATGGCATCAACACGAAACTATTAAAGTATGCGTGAATTTAGAATCTTACATCTGTGCTACAAAATAAAGAGTCGCAATCTTTAAAAAAAAATCAAAATTATGGAGGCATTGTCCATTGAATTATGTTTATAAAATATTCTCAAGAATAATAATTGTCGGACTGAAGATCATACAGAAGTTAAAAATACAAGAGGAGCAGAAAGCGATCGTCATGAAAATGATAAGATCATCAGCTTTAAGGTGATTCTAGAAAGGAGAGTACAGTCATTAATTACAGTGAGCTAATATGGAAACTTTCCATAGCTTTCATCGACTTCGAAATTTTTTTTGATAGTGTGGATAGATAAAAAATGTGGTACATAAAGACCAAAAACGGAGATCCTAGGCAATTAATCGGAATCATCAAAAGTTTATATAATGGTTCAAAGATATTGAACAAAACTGATACAAAGAAAAATGAAAAGATGTTGATTAACATAGGCCTTAACCAAAGCTGCTGCTTATCTCCAACTCTATTCACCATACACAATGAAACAAACTGGAAACAGATTGCCCATCCGAGAATACATCCATATATTTTCTTTTATGAAGATAATGTGACAATACTATTAGAAAGTAAAGAGAAACTATAAAGAACATTATTTAAACTAGTCAACTAGCAGGAAAAGAATAAAACCTCCAGATATTCAACAGGGAAACAAAAGCGATGGCCTATTACGGTAAACCAGTGTTTCCCAACGTGGGGCCCACGCCCCACAGGGGGGCAATTTGTTTTTTTTAGGGGGGCAATTTAGAAATTGACTTGATACGACTTCACCGCTTTCTCTTCGGGTTATTTAAATGCAATGCTAGATATAGGTACTACATATAGCAAAAAAGCAAATTCTTAAAAGGATCACACTAAATTGCCATAATAAATCTTTATTAAAAATCTACTGAATTTGAATTTTAGTATTTCATTATATGTTTTTTAATTTTACTTACTGTGTTGTATGACAATATTAAAGTGTTTTCTTTCAAAAACCATCCTATATGAGTTTCTTTAATAACAAATAATTTTTTTATTAAAAATTATGTATGGGGGGCAAAAATAAAAAAAAAAATGTTAAAAGTGGGACATGACCCAAAAAAGGTTGGGAAACACTGCGGTAAACAGTAACTTAAGATACAGTGATAAAACAGGTAATGAATTTTAACTACCTAGGCTGTGAAATCAATTATGACATAGTTAAATATATAAAGAAAAGCTCTAAAAGTTCCGATTAGTATCTGGTACAATAAATAGAGCATTTCATAACAAAACAAGAAAAGACACAAAAATGAAATTCTGCTCGTGTAAGATGATCGCTGGCCAGTCTGTGCTGTGTGCAAACGAATTTTGGATAACTAAAGCCAGAGATAAGAGTAATATTCAAACTGTGGAAATGAGGTTACTTAGGAAGAGAATAAAATGTACTAAACAAGAGCATATAAGAAATTAAGAAATTCGAACACGATAGGAGAGAAGAATACAGACATTCCTTGCAGAAGCATGTTATCATTTATTCTGATGATCTAACTATTATGAGAAAGTGAAGAGGAACTATAAGAGAATTATGTAAACTACAACAATTAGCAGGAAAATAAAATAATATCTCGATATCCAAAAAGAAATAAAAAATATTCATGGAGGCAACATCCTGAAAGAATTGGTGAGTTAAGGATTCCATTTCTGGCAATGCAGTACAAGAAGAGACATGAGGAGACTTAGGAAGACATGGTTGAAAAGTTCAAAATGAAGATGGAACAAGCGATAATCCTTGAAGTGAAGAAGATTATCTAAAAATAGTAAATCACAATTTTCGTTCGAATTTCTCAGTAAAAAAATGTGGAGAATTACAAACTCTTTTTAACAACTGACAAAAGATGTAAACCTAATTCAAAAGATATTTTAACTGTTATTTTTGCTTGAACAAGGAACGAAATTGTGTTTGTTGAAGATTTGAAGAATATAAATTAATTTAGCTATGTATGGATAGATGTTGAGTCTAATCGGCATCTGATGTCAGGACCAAACGCGTATTAAAAAAGCGCTCCGAAAAAGCCTAATACATGGGTCTGCGTATCAGAGGGGTCCGAGGTAACAAGCGTGTCGGGAGATAGCGCTGACGCTGTTCCAATATTAATGAGCGACGGCAGGCGCTGCGATAGCTGTCAGCGAGAAGCCATCTCGGCAGACACCCAACAGGCGCGACGCACAGCCCCTTCAGTCCAGTTTGTTCATTTATCACACCGAACCGAAAAAAAATACTGAACTTATCGTTTAGTTCTTATTTTCTAACTCCAATTAAGAGGACAAAATGTTACCAGTTTTCTTCTTCTGAGGCATACAGAACTGTCAGTGCTCGCTATTTTGCAATTCTTCTTAGGTCAAGTCAATTGATGGTACACTACTGTTTGTGAAATTGCGGCAACAAGAGGGAATGTTCTGAATCACTCCAAAATCGGACTATGTGTTACAACAGTGAAACCTTAACAGGTGATTGCAAGGAGATGGCTGCGCCATCTTTCGAGTGACTGGACAGCTCAGCGTTTCACCACAATTAGTTGGTGCAAAGCCGTCAAACGAAGTGGAAACGTGCAATCAAGTGCCTCGACGATATCAGAGAACGCAGTATCAGCATGTGAGTGAGTTCGGACGGGGCAGAGTGATTGGTTTCCGGCAAACGGGTTTGTCGTACGTGACATTGCAGTTCATACAGGGCGTGCTGCGATGGAACCAGTGGAGAGAAGACGATCGTAGACAGTTGCAAGCGGGTACTGCACCGCGCAATGTGACCACTCCGCGGGATGACCACCATTTTGTTAGCGTAGCCCCAACCGATAGAACAGCTTCGTCCACAATGTTAGCTCGAGGTTGGAACACTGTAGCGGGTGTGGACATGTCTGCAGAGGGCTGGATTAGTGGCATGCATGCCTTTGCGTCGGATTACATTAACCAAAAACGGCAACGCCTCAGACTGCAATGGGTTCGTGAATGCCGTCACATGCGCGATGAGTGACAAAATGAAGTGTTTTTCGACGAGTTCCGGTTCAACTTGTGCCACAGTTACGGCGGCGTACGTGTTAGACGCTGTCATGGTGAACATGATAGCGCGGACTCTATCGTTGAGCGGAATAGCGGACAAACGCCAAGTGTGATGGTTTGGGGAGCCATTAACTATGACATACAATCTCGCCTCCTACGTGTTGAGGACAATCTGAGCAGCAACCGCTGTGTCGGGGAGGGTTTTAGAGCCCGATGCACTGTCCCTCCTGCAGGGAGCTCCACATGACATATTTCAGAAGGTGGTTACGTATGTACAAGTCTTCTTCGATGAACGACGTATACCACTGCTTCCCTATCCTCCACGTTCACATGACATGTCGCTTATGGAACATGTCTGGGATGTGTCCTCCTGCAACAACTGTCGATGTTTACTGGACGCGTGGCAGTGTGTTCCCTAGCAGCATATCCATGCCATGACGTCTAGAGGTTCTGATTGTAGCACATGGTGACCTCACAACATACTGAATTCTCACGGTCAATGTGTCATGTGCAGTTCAGTAATTTTAATGTTCAGTGTATCGTCATGTACCTAATCTGTTGAACAAATTTCATTGTAACCACATGTCTCCTTCGTGGTGATACAATTTTTACAAACAGTATTGTATATATGATTCAAATGTTGTACCGAGCGAAGTGAGTGAGCGGTTAACGCTCTGGCCTCGCATTCGCCGGTTCGAATCTCCGTCCAGATTTGAGTTATCTATGGTTTCCCCAAATCACCCCACGAGAATGCCTGGATGTTTCCTTCAAAAGGCCATGGCAGAATTCCTTCCCATTCCTTATCCCCAGTCCCATCCCGCCTCTAACGACCTCGACAGCGACAAGGCGTAAAGTCATAAGTAAAAACAAATAAAAAGAATTTTTCGTTTTCAAATAGACCCTAACTTATAACTTCCTTTTACAACTGACTCTCCGTACAAGTGTTATATAAATAAACGATCCCGTATTGAATCTATCAATTCACTTTCTCCATATGTAACTTCCCAAATGTTAAACTTATTTTATTATCCTCTCCATTTGACGCAGTATACGAAATCTAACCCAAAATTTATGGTTCGAGATTCTAAAAGGTTTGTACATTTTAAAATGGAGTGATAACTGTTTTTCTGATTTTGATGTGATTTCGGTCTTTTGAGACCTGGTCAATGTTTGGACACATGATAAATGGAATAGAAACATCGGTTCAAAATTTCTCATAAGTTTTGATTTTATATTTTCATAATCTCATGAGAAATTATTCATCAATATCAGTTGAAAATCCTTCCTTTTATCCCGTTTTGCATCCTTTTAGTTTGATGACTAACGAGAATTATGGTTAAACTAATAAAAACAGTTGCTTAAGAGATTTCATTAAAATCTACAGAAATCACAATTGTTCAGGGTTGGGGGGGGGGGGGGACGATTTGTGTCTGTTACGGCGATAATTTTGTGAATGTGTTCTTACTGCGTGCAGTAGTTTTGGTGTGATCGTATACTTCCGCGGCTTGTCAGTTGCCTCTTGTCTGTCCTCGTAACGCCGCGTCATTGTGCATAAGTTCAAATGGCGAGGCGTCACTCGGAGAGCCAAGAGACAGTAGTTTTCCTGTTAGCAGCGCGTTGGAATTACTGCGCTTGTTGGCTGTCACTTTCTTGAACAAAGCCACGCCGTACGCTTTTTTTACATCGATACCTTAATCACAAAGATACGATTTTGTATATGTAGAAATTGGAAATGAATGTAGATGATAAGTACCTATCGGAAATATTTTCATATTTTTATATGGACCTGACCACTACTTTCTTTTTACATTTCCTTAGCGCTTTACAATATTCTGAAATCTACTCCAATAAGTAATATAATTTTCAATTCATATTTCATATCTATGGTGAGTTATTTACAATATTTTCAAAATAAGATCATATTTGTAACTCTAATCTCCGTGCTTTTTGGTACATCATTTATTACAGTTAAAAGGAGACAGGGTCATAAAGAAAACAGTTGCAAAGGCTTCAAGTGAAACAAATACTTAAAATGTGAACCTAGAAAAAATTTACACTGGAAAATATGACAATAGTACACGTATACAGAACCGGAAATAAATATGAAACTTCAGAGTAAGAAGTAAAATATAGAATATGGTTCTGTTATACGTTCTGAAAAACGAACTCCATCGCATAAAATCAAATTGTTTAGATGGTCAGTTTTTCTGTAATAATAACAATTAATGAGTCTCTTCTTTTATTAAAACTGTGTTATTTACACAGTCCAGTCACATTAATGTGACCACCACCTACTTTCGACATCAGCGTGAAATAACCAATCACAGAAGACAGGTGGCAGCACATTACAGTGGAGTGTAAATGAAGGATGTCCTAGGGCATCGGAAAGCATTTCAATCGTTGGCGTAATGCAGAAACGTAGTGATTTATCCGACGTCCAAAAGGAGATGATTATTGGCTTTCGGGCCAAGGGTGGAAGCATTTCGGAAACGGCTAATTTTGTGAACTGTTCACGTGCCGCCATGGTGAAAGTATACCGTGCATGGCAAAATGGCACTATTCAAAATCAGCGGCGTGGAACATGTGGTGCACCACGGGCTATAGATGACAGAGGCGAACGAAGGCTACGGATATGCGTGCGGGCAAATAGACGCGCAACTGTTGAGCAACTGACCGCGCAGATGAACCAAGGGGCTACCAAGGGTGTATCCTCAATAACGGTTCAGCGAATGTTGCTGCGCATGGGCCTCCGCAGTAGACGCCTGGTTAATGCACATATGCTGACTGCTGTTCATCGGCGACGAAGGCTGGAATTTGCACGCCAGTACAGCAACTGGACGTCCACAAAAAGGCGACTGGTGGCTTTTTCCGATGAATCACGTTTTATGCTCCATCGGACAGATGGACGTTGGCGCATACGGCGTGAAACGTCTGAAAGCAAACACCTTGCAACAATTGCCGGAAGGATCCAGGGTGGAGGAGGGAGCATTATGGTTTGGGGAATGTTTTCCTGGCATTCACTGGGTGAACTCATCATTGTGGAAGGCACGATGGATCAGCACAAGTACGTATCTGTCGTTACGGACCATGTCCACCCCTACATGCGAATAATTTTTCCTCAAAGTGAGGGCATCTACCAGCAGGACAATGCGAGGTGTCATACAGCTCGTAGTGTATGTGGGTGGTTCGAAGAGCACCAGGATGAGTTTACCTTACTCCCCTGGCCAGCAAACTCACCGGATTTAGACCCAATCGAGAATCTGTGGGACCACCTCGATCGGGTTGTCGCGCCATGGATCCTCAACCGCGAATTCTAGCACAGCTGGCCACGGCACTGGAGTCGGCATGGCTCAACATCCCGCCTCGCAGCGGTCCGCTCTGCCAAAGGTGGTTATTCTGGTTTTTGAGAGGTGGTCACATTAATGTGACTGAACTGTGTATATGACTGAATGAACTGTTTATACAACATTTTACGATTACAGAAGCTCTTTCTTATACATTTACCACCGTATTCCCCCTACCTGAATGTGCCAAAACTAATGGAAACATGGTAATTTGCACACAGATCGTCCGTGAGGAGATCAAGATGATTGTAGCTGAGTGTCATGTAAAACAGTGCTGTAAGAGATCTCGAAACCTGTTCGCTATTCTGAAAACTAATCAAGGTTTTCGCCTATGGCAACATTTACATTAGAATGACTACATCTGGATCACTGCCAATCGTAATAGCCGTAGGACATTTTTTATTAGCATCCTTTAGCTTCAATGAAAGATATGCGATTCCAAAGAAATAGCAATATAGGAAATTATTACCTCCACTTACTGGAAAGACAATAACTACGCTGATAACGGTGGTTGAGCGGTAATGGTTGCAACTGGCATCAGGGAAGACGCGGGTTCGAATCCCCATTCCACCATCCAGATGTCGGTTTTCCGAAATCACTCTAGCAAATAGCGGGATGGTTGACGTTGGCGAGCCATAATAGTCCTGACGTGAAAAAATCTTGCCGGTTGAACCGAATTTAATTGCGATAGAGTGCATGCTCCGGTGGCAGGTTTCCCTAGTCACCTATTTACCCCTTTATTATCATTATCATCTTATATATTTTGAGATATAATTTCCCTGTCCTCTGCAAGTCCCATTTAATTTTTAACTCCTGCTGCGTTTTTAGTAGATTTTTCCATTAATTCCCATGGTAATTTATTTCAGTCCTTGACATCCTTATCTAGAAAAGAAAATTTTACCACCCTCCTAAGCATGGAATCGAGTGCCAGGTGTGGTCATGGTCATCTTTTCCCTTCCTTGAATAATTACTGATTCTTCGACCATTATCTTTCCAGGCCTGATCAAGAACATATGCTTAGTACACTCCCAGAAAACTCCTCACCCTCCTCCTGTCTTCCGATGACTCCTAATGCAAGCTGAGATTGTAAAAGGGCAGCAACGTTTCTAATTTAGGCTTACAAGTGTTTTCTATGCCACGAGGTTTTCGAGGGGAAGGGGAGGATTTAGGGTCCGCTGGAAAATGAAAGGGAAAAAACTTGAGCTACCTCTTAAATGACACAGTAAACGAGTTCAACGACACTTCTTTCGGAAAAATTCCGTTTGCGGTAACTCGCAGAAAAAGTTGAGCAATGTTTTAAATTTCTCCTGATCTTAGACGGCAAACATAGATTTCGAAATAACTAATACTTTGTAGTTACCACAAATTAGAACTGCGGAAAATATTAGGAAATCTTCTTTCGTCACAAATTTAGTCAAAGGTGAGGTTGCCGGTGCAGCAAGACTGCCGGAAAAACCCGGCGACCCAGTGGAGCGCGGCAGCAGGCGGCAAAAAAGGAGGAGAAGAAGACCCCGGCGCGCATCCGCCGACTGGCCGGCACCCAGCGACAAGAGCGCATTAATAAATCGCCTAGATAATTTAGTGCCGGCCGACTTCCCGGCGGATGTGGAACGGATGGAGTCCGGCGCGTGCTCCGCTTTGTAGCCTCGACGAACGACTGACTGGCACTGGAAACCTAAACTAACATCTAAGTGGCTATTGATCCACATCACTCAATAACAATTCCATCATTGTCATATTTACGCTGTTTATCGGTAACTTTTTTCTAGTGTATTAATTAACAGCAAGCATGTCAGATGAGTAATAAAGCTCTTATTTCGCAATCGGGAGGACGAGGGTTCGAATCACCGTCGGGTCGGACAGATTACGATTTTCCATGGATTCTCTAAGTCACTCTGGGCGAAACCGACATGGTTCCTTCAAAAGGCCCTTGCCAAAATCCTTCCCATTCCTTGCCCACATTTCGTTCCCGCCTCTAATGATCTAGTCCTCAACGAGGCGTCAAGCAAGAATCACCCTTAATTAATCTCATTTACACAAATAAATATTCGTATCACTGACATAATTTTTACATGAAATAACTTAACTAGTGTCATATAGTCTTACAATTGTTTCAACACATTGATAGATAGAAACTGTCAAATGAGATATTTTACCGCCATCCATTATTATAATGTGAGTTATGACACCCATAATGGATGACCATTAAGGACACTAGGAACTACAGCTTCCATTCATCCAATTATCGTCATATATTCGTAACGAGAATTCCAAATATCACATTGGTGCCGATGAATTAAATTAAAATTATAAACAGCAAAAATGCGTAACTTGAAACTCTTAAAACATGTGAAAATACATGCTTGGACTTAGTTCGACACTTTATAGAAAGTGATCATGTATTACTCGAGTTGCTGTATTCACAAAACTGTTTGATAGTTGTGTGGTAGAAACACAAAGACAGATAAAGTCGGAAATATCAGTACATTGTCGGTAGGACTAAAATGTCTCTACTTTGAACATATAATTCTTACACCATACTACTGATAAATGGAAAGTTGGTAGTACCTTGGTTTCTAACAAAGAGAAAATCAGATGACGAAGTTAAGAATTTTTCTAAAAGTTTTGGGACGTTTAGCAGACTTTAGCAATAATACTGTGGAACAATTGTAAGGAACACTTCATAAGTGTTCTCAAGAAAATCGACTTCACATTTCTCAAAATTTTCGCTCGCGTTAGTAAAACGGTAACATAACACACAATTCTCGCAGTAGGGGTAGACAAACAGATGAATGGGTAACCGGCTTTCGTATTTCCTGGCAGATAACTGGATATTGTGGGCCATTTCCTCAATTGCGAGTTAATCAATTTTTTTTATAAAGGTGAATAACACGCCAATGCAATTGAATTTTGTTGTATTATAAATAAAATAAAACAAAATTCAATTGCATTGGCGTGTTATTCACCTTTATAAAAAATTGAGTACTTTGTTCATTGCATTATCTAAGGAGGTTATCTCCCTAATTGCGTAATACAGCACACTGTATTTGTTTCTAAGGTATAATTTGTGAGAGTAGTGTAACATTGCAGAAATATATTTTCACATTTCGTAATACTGGAGGATGACACTTGACAAGTCAAGTTAGTGCGGTAATTTTAAAGAAGCACACCACTTCATTCACTATCCTAACAGATGAAATGAAGGCAGGAGAAGTGAGAAAAAAATTAGCGCCTTCCTATTTATGGAGATGCCTCGTCAATAGCCAAATCACCCCACAAGGGAATACGTATGGCGACAGCTAAATGATAAAGATGCTGTCTCGGCGTTTCTGGTTTGATTTTGCCGAGGGCGGTCACCTCTGAATGTCCGCTCACCACGTTTAGCATAATATTCGTCTAGAAACCACTTTGCATAATTGCTAGTATAAATTTCCGGAGTGCTGCTGCGAAATAACAGCTGTGATATGTCTGTCGTATCTGGACGCCATCGTTCTCTGAATTCGGCCTGATGCAACACACTCTTCATCAAGCAATGCAGGCGAATGAGGGCATAACTCTGCTCTCACAGCTCAAACTGAGATATTTCGTTGCACAGGCCACCTCTTTCAATCCCGATCAGCTATGGGTTCTGTAATTGCATTCGGGAAGACGCGGGTTCGGCTTCCCATCTGGCTGTCGAGATTTGGGTTTTTCATCGTTTCCCCAAATCACTCCAGGCGAATGCTGAGATGGTTCCTTCAGAAGGCCCAAACGAATTCCTTCCCACTCCTTGATCCCAGTCGTTTTTGCCTCTAATGACTTCGAAGTCAACGAGGCGTAAAACCAAAAAAATATGTAATTGCGTGATGCACTTTTGATTTAGTTTATGTCAATGACACATATACCCTATTTCGGTAAGCTAAAATGCTGCAATTCTGGAATGCCTTGAATGTTGGCTACAGTTTTCCGAAAAAGAAGATACTCATTCTTTTAATCGTTGAAGGCTCGTCCAAGAAAGTCAAAAATAAAATCCTTGGGTGAAACAATATAAGAATAAATACCTTATCAATTTAAACGCGTCTTAAAACTGCCTCCCAACATTTGAAACGATTGTCAGATCAGGTTCATAAAATTATCTGGGGAAGTGTCTGTGATCACCTCTCAGCCTGCCTCACCTTCGCTTTCCAACTTCCGTTGTGCGCTTGGTTCTCCTATTCAACCGAGCAACTTAGTGGGAGGTATGCTAACCAACCACAGCGGGAAAATAGGTCGGAGAGCCAAAAGCAGTTGGCCAATGGAAGAAATGAGAAAAAGGCTACTGAAAAATTTCCCCTGCTAACCTCATGAACTTGCTAAATTATAAAGTCCCCTACTCTGATATCCGGGGAGACAGGGCTGAGAGAAGCAACACCATAGCGCGAATTACCATTGCGTGTCTTTAGAAGGTTTGTAACAAAGAACGACGGTGGTCGTATTACGTTACCTGCAAAACTTAGAGCCATATATAAAGAGAAAAATGAGTAATTAAAGTAAGATCACGGGGTTCCTACGGCTTTTGCCGCTTCCCGTAGGATTCACGGAGTTAGAGCGCCACGCTCCGGCCGTTCTTTACCTTCCCGCGGCGTTTCCATCACGGTGCTCGTTGGACAGCAGGCTGAGAGGGCCTGGCCAACTATTGCGGACACTCAGCTTCGAGGGGGCTCAAGTCCCGGTCGTCGGGCATGCGTCAGCCTGAGCTACGCGGTCGCCAAATAGATAAAGAAAAATTATGATCTTGAAAAATAAATACTGTGCCGAGACTCCTTCATTTTGGTTAAGCTGACCCTTGTGTTTTCTCTTCCATATCGATCTGGCCGACCATGAGTCGTTTTGTGGTCACGGTGGCCCTTGCGCAGAATGAGAAAACCATCCAGATTTCGGTTTTACATGGTTTCCTGAAATAACTCCAGGCTAATGCCGGGATGGTTTCTTTAAAAGACCATGGCGAGTTCCTTCCCATCCTTGTCCCAGTTAAGGGAGGAGAGGCACTCTGACGTCTAAAGCATTCAGTGATGCCGCCGGCTAACCAGTGGCGTAAAATACTTCCATTAAAAATAATAATAATAATGTGCTTCTCCGAAATTGATAATAGGAGCAGGAAAGGCATCACTACTGTAGTTTTCGAGATTCTAAACAACGTTGTCCTTGTTTTTGAACCTACCAGTGAGGGAAAATCTCAATTAAGAAAAATGTTTCTCCTTTCAAGATCAACATTATTCAGGCTGTGCTCTCACTGCTCTAAAAGTTATCGAGTTTATTTGCCACAACTTAGTAGATAAGACTGCCACCAAGGAAACGGTAATAATCCAGGATGACTTCAGTGATGAGGCTGGGGCATTACTAAAAACACACATATAAGATCTCTGATTCGATCTAAGGACCAATGTGATAGATATGATCGAACAGTTTTCTGTTGCCAATGACTTGGCTATAAACAACTCTCAATATAAGCAGTGAATATGAGCTTGAGGACTTACTTACAAGAGCAAGGCACATACGTTTGAACTATAGATTACATGTCAACAAGTCTAAACTAATGGTAACTTATCAAGAAACATGGATTTATATCACAGGTCGTATAGATTAGCCACAACTAGCAAGTATTACCTATGACACAAGGACTTCTAAGTAGGAGATAAGGAGACGGATCACGTCAAGGAAAGTTGCCATCATCAAACTTACCAACATTTGGCATAGCAGGCCAATTATTATTATTATTACTCCGCGATTCACTAATAGTGTGTGGTGGAGGTTGCATTGCACCTATCCGAAAGGATAATAGTTTGGAAGGGATATACAGGACATGGCAGGAGGCGCCCATGGGCTAATGTGAGGAACCATCCCAGCATTCGCCTGGAGCGATCCGGGAAAACCATGGAAAACCCAGTGTTTGAAACACTCTTGTTCTCCGTTTTCTCCTACAGTAATAAGTCATGGCCGCTCAAGGCTAGAGATTACAACGCATCAACGCCTTTGGCATAGAATCATGGGCTGAATGCGTCGATTATGCAGTAACTAAACATATCCAAAAGTCTTTATTCCCACATCAGGCAGAGAGACCTCCAGTTCTCCGGGCAGCAGGTGAAAATTTAATGTAATTGTGGTAGGTAAGACTGAAAGCAGAATACCGCAAGTAAGGAGGATGAGCAGATGGATGGATCAAATACGGAGATGGTTTCAGGAAAGCCGAAAATTGTAGAAATTTCTCCAAATGTAATGAGAAACCTTGTGTGGACTCAACGCCTAGAAATGAGATAAATGCCGTTTGCCGAACACTTGGTAAGTCGCATTCTTTTATTCCTTATTTAAAAAAAGTAAATGCGGAAATTAGCAGTTTCGTGGCCAATATTCATTACAGTGCCGTTACGACTGGAGAATTATTTACCACAAATGAGTTATTATTACAACCAAGACTAAATTGGATACCTACTTAGTTAGTTGACAGGCATGTAAAATTTGGTTGTGATTCGTGGTTGCGCCGCATCATTGTAAGTCTACTGCTGATTAAATTTATGTTTTACGAACGATACATCATGGCAGGCATTGTGTATGAGAGAGGAACATCAATAACAAACAAGGTATTAGTGCAGAAACGTTGGCTATTAGTACACAAGTAACCGCTGGCTTCAAATTTATTGCCTCCGAAGAAATGACAAATGAGAGAACGAAGTTAGCTCACGGGCCCTCCGAAAAAAACTAATTACCAGAGATTAATGCCTAAGAGCTACTGCACTTCGAGAGAGAAAGACCGACACGCAAGCTCGACAGCCGAAACAGCTGAACAAGCAAAATTATCTTCAGCACGGTGAACAAAGATTTATCAAGGGATTTGTTTGTGTCAGGTGCCTGCAAGAAATGAATGCGAGTCCTTCACGGAATTAATCTCGTAACTCGGCGAGATAGCTGCGCATACCAGCCTTATGGCATGGCAACAAAAACGGCAACTCACTTAAGCGTGGGTTGTGCTCAAATTATCGCAGTTACCTGTTACCATTTTCATACCGCAGGTGACCCTACTGAGATTAAAAAGGAACTGAAGTCTTCGGTATTATCTTATTCATTGTTCACTTTTTTTTTGTTTCAGGCTGTAAGGCTCGTCGACGTTGAGATCATTAGTGCTTAGAGAAGATGGCGGCAAGGAGCGGAAGTAATTCAGCCATGGCATTTTGAAGGGATCATTCCGTAATTCCTGAAGACAGAATGCTATGGAAACTAGGATGGTCACGAGAGGATTGGAAACCCGCTTCCTCCCTAATTTCAGACCCGAGCATTACACCTCACCCACCGGACTCGGTTTTTGTTCATCCTCAGATTTTTGGAACCAAAAGCTAGGAACATTCTGTTACGTTTATTCAGTCTTACACTTTATTGAAGGTGTGACTGGTTAATATACAGTGAGATTCCGCAAAATACTTGACCAGAAATTACGCTGCGCCCATTGTGCCATCCCCAGCGCTGTCCTAAGCATTTCAACCACAGGCTAGGGTCATCTTAAGGTGTCAACCTTCTGTTCGGTGTGTTGGAGATTCTGGTATTGTATCCAGTTTCTCTTACCTCACACCGGAGCGGCAATCAGTTGCTTACAGAATCAGCGAAATCGTGTAGCACCTAGGGATGAAATGTTTGAAGTCTCCCTGGAGTGTTTTTGATCACAGAATTATTTATCAGGTACACATTTCCAAGCTTGACTTGGCCCGCACCCTTTATCCTCATTGAAGTTGTTTGAGTGCATGTCGCTTTTGTATTAGAGATAGACCTTGGGTTTGGCTGGATTTCTGTTTCTTCCCAACTTATTGTGTGGCCTTACTCCTGCTGATGTTCTGTAACAGCTGATTTTGCCTCAAGCGATCATGATGGCCTCGCATCCTGTTAGCACATTCTCTTTCACCTAAGTCCAACTTCCCACAATCGCATGGTTAAGTTCTTGTTAGGGGGCGTCCATAAATTACGTGAGGTGGAATAGGGGGGGGGAGGTCCGACGAAATCTCATCAAGGGGAAGGGGGGGTGTCAACGGAACTCTCACGTGAGGTTTTGGAAATATTTGTTGGACTGTAGAACTAAAAAAAAAAAAAAAAAACAGTCTACAGAATGACGCGAAAGTCTATGTCCAGATCTCACCAGAGAGAGAGAGAGAGGGGGGGGGGGCGGACCAGATCTCAGGAAGTCTCGCCAGAGAAGGGGGGGGGAGGCGTCCTGAAATCCGGAATAACACATTACTTAATTTATAGATCCCCCCTTAAAGCCCGCTGCCTTGCAACGGAGCTATCAGATGGTTGGGGATTGTATTACCACTTCTGTGCATTAGTTGTACATCAATTTTCGGATCGCAGTGGTTGCTACCATTAGGGGGCATCCATAAATTACGTGAGGTGTTTTTCCGGATTTTTGGACCCCCCCATCCCCCCTGGTGAGATTTCGTGAGATCTGGCCGGACCCCCCCCCCCCCCCTCTGGTGAGATCTGGTCCGTGAGAACCCCCCCTAGAAATCGCCCTGGAAACTTTTTTTTAGGTCACACCCTAACTTTTTTGACGAAATACCCTCCTAAAATCGACTTTGCCGCAAATTTGAGACCTTTTTTTTTTTGCTCTACTGTCCCCAAATTTTTCGCAAAATCTCACGTGAGATTTCCGTAGACCCCCCCTCCCCCTTGGTGAGATCTGGTGAGATTTCGCCGGACCACCCCCCCTCCCCTATTTTACCTCACATAATTTATGGATGCCCCCTTAGTACATTCGATGGAACTACGCAATATAATCTGCACCGGTGAAGAATGGTTACAAAAACATGACGGACACACGAGTGAAAACTGATCATATTTAGGGCAACCAGCTGTGTGTTCATGCCCGTTAAAGTGCTACCATTGTGGTCTGTAGATGTGCAACGGTACCAGGTTCGTGTCCCGTGCCCAACGTACCACTCCTCTCATTATGTGCTCTAGGCGGTTTCTTGTAATCATTTGGGTAGACTGCCTTGAGAGATGAGTCAGCAAAGTCAATGAATAACTTCAAAGCACACATGTACTCTGTTAACAGAAGTGACTTATATCCGTGTGATAGATCGGTTGAGATCATTCGGAGCGAGCGTGGTGGGTGAGCGGTTATGCTCTGACTTTGCATTCTGTAGGAAGCGGATTCGAATCCCCTTCCACGCATCCAGATTTGAGTTTTCTATTGTTTCCCGAAATCACTCCAGGGAAATGCCAGGATGCTTCCTTCAAAACGCCATAGCAGAATTCCTTCCCGTTCCTTGACCTCCATCCCTTCCTGCCTCTAATGACCTCGATGTCGACGAGATTGTTGAAATCTACTGACTTTCCCACGCCGTTGAATATTTGAGCTAAAAATGATTCCCTCATAAGGAAGGAATATTAAGTGCATTGTATTATTTTATGAAGTGGACTGGAAATAATATTTATACTGAAAGGAATGCAAATATGCTTTACAGCATTGAAACAATTCTTTTTGCCAAATCTTTGTACTTAATATCTCATGCCAGTTATTGTATTTAGATGAAACGTTTACTTGTTGTTTAGAACATCAGTTTCATTTTTAGGGATAACAGTGATATCCCGGTATGAAGCTACGAACTAAAGTTTTTTTCTTAAACTGATTATTACAACATGAAATTCTGAATACCAGTTACTGTGGTTCATCAGCAAAATCAGAAATGAATGTAGATTACCATGTTTAACATGTCGATAAAAAGTAGGCTGGGGTTTACTAAAATGTAACACAGATTTAGATAACTTAATCCCTCCCAAAATTTAATAGTTTTACTCGTTTCTTTGGCTACAGAGAATCTCTGATAAGTCACGCTCAAACCCAATAAGATCTCTGGAAAATATTCCTAAAAATTCCGTTATTTATCAGTTGTCATTTACATTCACATCACAGAAAATAAATTTATGAAAAGTTCTTACCTTAGCTCCTAATATGTACCGGCAAATGAGTAAGAAGTGTTTGAGCTACATAACGGCATGTGGCTGTAGAAACGATTGCCGTCACCAAGTTCGGCAGTATGTGCAAGGACTAGTTTTTAGGAAGAAATTCCGCCGTAATTACCGTTTGATCATTTGCGGCGTAGCAGGGCCGACGTTTAAAACCGCCGCAGCTTGGGGCACGGTAAACTGGTTGCGATAAACATAACGCATGTCATTTAAGCGCCAGTAGCAATGAGCAGGGGAGTAAATCAGCCCCGGGCGGGCCATACTCTAATTCTAGTGGTGCTCGCCAGGTGGCGGCCGCGTCGCCAGCTGTAATTTGCGGCCGCGCCGGGTGGGGCCGCCATTCGGCCGACCTGCGGGCATGCACAAGGGGCTATAACAGCGCGTCTGTCGGCTCCGTCCAGACAGATTTACGGCCCTTCCATGATGAGGTTATCAGAGGAACCTCTCCCGGGTGGCAAGAGCCACAGATGAGGAATCAGGATTCGACGTAAATATGAATTATGGTGGACTGCTGGTCGTATTTTATTCGTAAAAATAACGGTTACGGGGTTCCAACAGTCACTGCTGCTTCCTGCAGAATTCCGGATTTCCATCACCTTTTCGGCGCTCGAATGTCTGTGACAGCATCAGCGCCAAGCTCCGGCCATTCTGTACATTCATACGGAGGTTCCTCCACGGTACTCATTTGATAGCAGTGGGGTAGGAGTGGGGTAAGAAGAATATTTCAAAGCTCTTAGTGTAGATCCAGTGCAGACTAAAATTACTGCACTTATTCCAAAGAGACGAAAGTCACAAGCAAAATTGTCTTTCCAGAATAAGGTAGAAGATAAATACAGCACCTTATTGCAGCGCGGACAAACATGATCTCAGATTTCAATCTTTTTTTTTTTTTTTCTTCAGACTTTAAGTATCTTCGACGTCGAGAACATTACAGACTGAAGAGGATAAGGGACACGTAATGGGAAGGAATTTGGCCATTGCCTTTTGATGGAACCACCTCAGCATTCGCTTGGATTGATTTAGAGAAACCATGGAAAACCTTAGTCTGGATATCTCGACGGGAATTTGAGCCCCAGTCGTCCCACTCTTCAAAGGAAATCCTTATGGAACGCGAATAATTCTTGTGTCACAGATTTCATTTTGGTTAGAAGTCATATCTTTGAAGCCAGAGAATACTATACCAGTGCCAACTCAGCAGAGCGGACTCTTTGAATTTCATTTGCAGAGAAGTCATCGCAATGTATAGTAATATAAAGCAGACAGATGTGTGAATAAAATGCGCAAATAGTTTGAGAAACTAGACGAACTGTTACTCTGAATCTACAATAAAGAATTACGTGATCATGAACTATACTGTTTAAATGTTAGAAGTGTTTCTTACTTTTTAACGACATGTTTACATTAGTTTCACTTAGTTAAGTACATTTTGGATTATCGTAACTGTAAAGATACAACTCACCGGGCTGTTGTCTGTTCTACATTTAACATCGGGGTTTAATTCAATTTATGAACACGAAGTACAGGAGCTGTTAGAAACAGCAATTGAAGGTGTTAGTTACTACTGTTGTCAACTTACTAATGCTCGTCTCGTTAGCGTAGGCCGTTGCAGCACCTACATGGTACCCGGCATCTGAAATCGTGACACCCGGTGGTGGGAGAAAATTTCAGAATCGTGTGTTGCCCGGCAGTTTCTAAGCACCAAATTGTGCGACAAATACCTGGTTTGAATCCGAAATCTCTCTGCAGTTCGTATGGAGCAGGGAAGTAGCACATTGTTGGTATTTAATCGTTTATGGGGTATGTACGTAGAATTCATTTGCGTCTTCTGAAGAGTAGGCCTAAATATGGCGGCACCACTTGTCACTCTCTCTCTTCTTTCGTCTTAATAAATATTCACACTCATCATGATCATCTACATACACATACAATAATGACGGACACGAAGGACAAAATCTAGCTATCCTGGCTGAGTATTTCTCTTTCGTGGGATCCAACTAACATTCGGGTTGTACAACGTGGAAACTTTCTGCTTACATTCAATGGAAAATATGAGCCGCGTTTAAAATTATGGAAGCCATTTGACTTAATCATTCAATTCATCCACAATTATGCTTGAAACAAATTTCTGTATGAATTATTAATTTAGAACCATTTATCATACCACGCAAACCACTCACATATTAAAATATACGTACCTTGAAAGCTGAGAACATTGCAATTGGAAGTGGAGAGCTGACATGTCACATCATTTAAAAATGATAATTTTTAGATGAATGCCAAGGAAAGTTAAGCTCAACAAATCTTAAGCTAAATACGTATGACCAGTGAATTTCAGACGATAGAGACTCTCTTAAGCGTTTGGTAGTTATTGAATCAGTACAGGCTTTTCATGCGGAGCATGGTGGGTAAGGCCTGGCGCTGGAGAGGTCGCGGATTCAAACCTCCGTCCAGCCATCCAGATTTCTGTTTTCCACCGAAATCATTCCAGCCAAATGCCGGGATGGTTTCCTAAAAACGCCATGGCAGAATTACTTCCTGTTCCTTGTCACAAATCCTCTCCTGCCTTTAATGACGTTGACGTTGACGATGCGTGAAGATCGAAGAAAGAAAAAAAGAATTTGCATGCCATTCACAATTTTTTTTTTAATAAAAAAATTTCAGAATGGTATCAACATTTGACTTCAGACAGATTGTGCCTTAAGAAGAATGCTACGTCTCAACCTGAAATTAGTTTGGTGGATTTGTATTGTTTTGGTCAAGAATTTAGGATCGACAATACTGCTGCTATAGGCCTCTTGAAACGGCATGACGAGTGACCTGGTTGGGGAACGATTAAAAAAAAAAAATACTGGTAGTGTAAGTGGCTTTCCTTTTGTTCTGTGGCAAGTAGGCCTATAGTTACGATTTGGGGTAGCTGCGCAACATGGCTCTAACATATAACTTGGATATGGAATTATGAATATATTATTTTTGTACTACGCTGCAGTGCTAAGCGCTTTAACAAAGAGGCCGAACCAATATTTGCCACAGATAATTGTAAGAAACACTAGAATAATAAATATTTATCGCAAGTCACAATTGTCAAATGGAATAGAAATCGTTGTAGGAAGTGGCTCTGGGATCTTGTTCTAAAGTCCTGACGTAACTGCTATTTTTACATTTCAAATAATATTCCCACCTTGAACTGTCGCTGTGATAGTTTCTTATATTCGGCTGACTAAACAAAACAGTATATCACATTTAGTTATAGATCCTACGTTTCAGATCAATTCAATTCTTACCAAGAAACTTGATCTGAGTACATTGCCACACGGGTTTTCGCTGGCATCCCTGAAATTCTTTCAATCCTCTGGCAACAGATTACTTCTACAAAGAGCAAGTAAATAAAAGTGAAAATGCAGTTAATGCGGATAACACAAATTACTAGCTTAATGTATCTTGCTTGAGACTTCTACTATGTTATTAACGGAGATCTGCTAACTGTAACTGTCACCTATGTAACTCTGTAATGGACTCGAAGCTTAAAAAATATCTGGCATCTTGTACACTGCTTTCTGACTCTACGATTTTTTTTTTTTTTTTTTTTTTTTTTTTAGAAATTTGGCCTATTAAACAAACAGCCGGTCTTTTTGACTCATACTGCCGTCACATTTTTTCCCATTATTTCCAAAATGTTTATGAATAAAGCTGAAAGACAGCACAATATTGACAGTTCATTTAATCAAAACCATCCAGGTATGAGGTAGCACTGTAATCGTGAAGTTAGCACGTTCCTGAACTGGCACGCGTTTCGCCTGCTAAAAGGAGTTCGCCTTGTGAGCTTTATTTTCACGTCCGAGATCGTACGAAGCTTCCCTGTATCAATAATAAACTTGCCCTGCAACTATCATATATTACTTCCACGTTGAGTAGAAACATAGCTTTGTCGGTGTCTACTATTACAACATCGTTTCCGCCGTTTAAGAATTTCGATTACAATTAAGGTGAGATTTTGGTTCACGAAGTATTGGTACTAACGTTTCGCCCTACTATCATTTCCCTTCGCAGTTTTATTTTCCGCAATGCTCCACATATCCCTTTTAAACAGCCCCAAAAGATTTCTGTGTGTTTTGATAGCCTAAATGTAGTTTACCTCTTATTCCAGCAAATGTCTTGCATTGGTCACCAAATCTATCAAGGGTTATTCGTCGTAACATTTTTACTCTTTTCTTTCAGCTTCATTTTCTATGCAGTTCTAGTTATTCTCGGCTAAAAGTTGATCGAAACATTACTCACATACCTCAACCCTTTTCTTTAAACTCAAGACCGAGTCATCAACATAAAGGAAATTGCTGCCTATCCCATAGTCGGATAGTTCTAAATTTACATCTCTTAGAAACTGAATTTAATCGTGTAAACAAATTTTTTAAACAAAAATTCTGAGAAGATTCAGTTGTACGGCGTAGTTAATGCTGTAATGTCTAGAGATAAAGACAGACGTCAAAAATAAGAGATTTTAGAGCTTTATGCGTTTTAGAAAAAATAGATTAATAAATTTGCCAACTGCTTTGCTCATTTTGGTGAAACAGATCAACAGAGATAGAAAGTACAAGAAACTATCTGGTGAATTTGATGCTAACCGAGATTTTATCGCCAGACTAATGACACTGAATTTTGCTCTATTAAAACGCACCAAGGTGTGTCCAGTGTTGTTCACAATTTTGTAATAAAAGGAGTAACAGTAAAAGATTAGTAAAAGCAAGGGTAATGATAGAAATAAAATCTTTAAGAGCTACTGCGCCTAGATATTACATCCGAGATAGTTTCGTCATCGGCACTTAGAAAAGATAATTAACAATGGCGAGCAGGAAAAATGTGCTCCGTCTTTAAAAGTCACTAGTATGCCATTTTAAAGCCAGGAAAAAATTGCGAAATTGAAAACTTCTAAAATGTTTGAAAACGAAAAATTCATTGCATTAATTGTGTGAAATAAGCAGCTACTACTATAGAGTTTGACTTTTTGTTCTATTACATGTTTCCTCCAGTTTTCTCCGTCACGTTCCCTTATGAATCTCGTGCGTCGTTCGCCGATATACAATGTAAATTGTTCTGTATCTAACCGAGAATGAGTGCCGAAGATGATCATAATTGGTTCACACTTTTCCAGACGAGCAGTATGTGATGCATTGATGGATTTCAAAGCCAAGTTGGCATTGTTGGCGTGATATTGGCATTTCACGGTTTTAGATACTGAATTGGCGTATTACCATAAGTAACTCGGGTTTATAAGGATGAAGTGGAATATCTGATAATTTGTTATGAGTTATGCATGTACAACATCCCTTAAATGTAAGATCGAAAAGTCTCACAGCAATGAATGATAAAAAAAAAATTCTCGACCTTCTAACCGTGTCAGAAAGTTCTGGGACGTTTCGACTGCGCCAACTCGATAATTCTGGCTGTTTTACTTCAGTTTGATGAAAATTAGAATGGAGGATTGGTCCCTAAAGATGTCTCAAGAGTTCTACATTCTGACGTGACTGGAAGCTCGAGGATTTTTTTTTTTTTTATCTATATCTCTAGAAATTTTTCAATGATTTTTTCTCGTTACTCCGCTACAGCTTTGTATTAGCTAATAACTGAAGTCGCTGCTTTATATGAAACCTAAGCCACAGCTACCTATCTGACGCCCACCTTGCATATCCCTCTTTGTTGTCATTTCTTCCTATCACTTATGGGAGTAGGCAATAATTAGCAAGAATTTACAGACTTAAAACGCCAATAATTGAAGGTAATAACCTCCGTTACTATCCTAGCATAGCCCCGACCTCGTTACAGTTCCGAGGTGAGGTCGGGGCTGCCAAGGTGACCGGTGCTGGTGGAGGAGCTCACCTGGATCAGGCCAGCCTGCCCCTGTCGTGCTGCCACGCGTGGCCAATTGCTAATACACGGCCGCGCCGGCGGTCATTTGCACATCATTCTCACCGACACATTCCGCCGTTTTTACCTTGACTTCCGCTGTTTTGCTTGCTTTCAAAATTGGTTTTAAATTAATAATGATTTGACAGTATTTCTAGTCTAACACTCTTACGACAAAGATTTTTTTTATTCCGTCATCACTCTTTTGACTTGTTTCATGCAAATCCTTCATTCTTTCCTTCTTGCTCTAACCTCTTCATACGACTTACGTCCTCGATTATCTGCAGAGGAAGACAGTTCTTACCTTCCGCTACCAATCCCGCTAACCAATTCTGCATGTCTCAAAATATGACCCACCATCCTGTCTCCTCTAATACTCTTCCACAAACTTCTATCCTCACCCATCATTTCCAAAATACCTTCATTTCGTACTTTATTTGTCCACTTAATCTTTAGCACCCTCGCTACCATGCTCCACACATAGAATTTTAAAACTTATTTCTGACTCTTTGATCAATATATGAAACTAAAAGTTTATCTTTTTCAATAAGACTCTTTTGCTAGTGCTATTCTACTTTTAATATCATTCCTGCTTCGGCCATCAGTGGTAACTTTACTTCCTAAGTAACAAAATTCACTCAATTTTCCTTTTGCATCAGATCCTATTTTTGAATTTAATCTGTTATTACTGTAATTATTTCTCCCACATTTCATTATATTTGTCTTGCTTTCGTTTTTATTTAGTCCAAAATCTTTCTTCTCTATTTTCTTCAAGCCTTTCAGTAACTTATCAAGATCCTCAGTTTGTTCTGCTACACCAGCAAATCATACCATACTGATTTTTTCTCCTTGAAGACCTATGCCACCTTAAAATTTTTCGTTTACTTCCTTTATTGTTTCCTCTGCATACAAATTGAATATTAACTGAGACAGACTACAATATTGTCTCTATCCTTCTTAACTGATACAAGTCCCTTATGATTCTCTACTTTTACTATAGCCACTTGCTTCTCATACAAATTATAAAACATTCTTGAATCTTGATATTTTAGACCAGATTTCTTTAAAATTTTGAACATCTTGTTCCACGTAACATTATCAAAAACTCTTTCTAAATCAACAAATGCTATAAAAGTAGCTTTGTTTTCTTGATCCGCCCTTCAAGTAATAATCTTAAGGCCAGAATTGCTTCTCTTGAACCGCTGTTTTTCCTAAATTCAAATTGATCTTGGCTTATCGTTTCTATTTCCAGTATATTATCCAGGTCATTAATTCTGAAGAAATGTTAAAGCAATTTTACTAACAGATACTAGATTTTAATTTCCAAAACTAGATTCACAGTCACTTTCTACAGATAACAACTAACTAACGTTCACTGTTAACAGTTATCATGCTAAAAATGATGTAAAAATATGAAAACGAAGCGGGTGAAGACGAAATTTGGTATGGACAAACTTTGATATATGATCGGGGTGATTTCCGAAATGATGTTGTTGTGGAAACTGAACGTTACTATCTTGTCAGAACGTGATCCATGTAGTTGCAATAGCCACTTATCTGCTATACACAAAAATGAAATTTGGTTCGTGTGTTTGAATAAAGAATAAAATCATTACAAAAGAAAGTTAGCAGTGAAATAAGTTTCAAACATACCTGTAAACACCAAAACTTAAGTATCTAACTACTTTAGAAAACCAGTGTATCTGAAGTTTGTACAAAATCTTTTAGTTACGTGGAAACAATAATCAGGATGATACTTCTCGAAATGAAAATATGTATACAGAAATACGTTAAGGGTCAGATGATATAACCATACAATTTACTACTAAATTCTTTGAAACTCTTGTCTTCATTATTTTAATTTGTTCAAGAAACGTGGTAAGTGAATTTTCATGAATGCCTTCGGACTATGTTGATTATATTCTAAATGAACGAAGTTTTTCTCAGCGTTGTACATTGATATTATATTCTTCATGGGAAACTGACCGAGTTGAATTGGATCTGATGCAAAAGGGGAGTAAGTGAATTTTGTTGCTTAGGAAGTAAGGTTACCACTGATGGACGAAGCAGGAATGATGTTAGAAGTAGAGTAGCACTAGCAAAAGAGTCTTCTTCAAGATCTGTCGAAACATGTAATCTGTAATTTTGCCAGCGACAAAAGAACCTGTGATTGCTTGAGTTCTTTTAAGCAGAGAAATTTTTATTTTTAATATTCTGAACAGCATTTAGGGTTTGAAAGTCCACCAAGATGGCATTTGGTCTATCCGATAAGCCTGACGGTAAAAGCATTCCTAGTCAACATTCAGCTGTCACCGGAAAAGTAGTGTTGGACATTGACACGTGTGCTGTCACCTGGAGGAAAAACTGACAAACAAAGAGACCTTCGGCCGCATTCATACAAAAAATTGTTATCCCACATTACCGCAAGCTTAACTTTTATGTATTCTATGACGTTTTGAGGTGCACAGAAAACAGTTCCAATA
>JARYHS010008107.1:0-12682 GCA_031002005.1 Vandiemenella viatica
ATGTGAAGTATGCTGGAATTCTTCCTTATTATGGATTCCACTTAAACTGATGGTCTCCTATACCTATTATGGTCACAGGATAATGTTACGCGGCTACGATAAAGACTTTCAGAAAGTCAGTTACCAGGTCACGAAGACTACATGAAGTTACTTTATTGCTATAATTTTTAACAGTGGGCTATATAAAAACGGAATACCCAAAAAATAATATGGTGTGTTCAATAAGAAACAGTGTTTGTATTATGAGTTATTAATAATAATAATTCCGTGTGGTCGGAATGACCTGGTGGCAGGATTTCTATTGGCTGCGCATTTCGCTCCTGTCGTAGCCGCCTGAACTTAACCCGGCAATCCTACCGGGTACAGAGGACCTACAGTTTAACATGGAATCCGAACCACGGAAGCGTTCTGGCGTACTTCACATCAAGCTGTGCCAGAGATGGAAGTCGCGTTAAGTGCCTATGAAAATCTTCGCTGAGACAGGGATTGGAACCGGGGACCTTTCGATCCCCAGTCAGATGCCTTAACTACTGAGCCACCAAAACGCTTCATGAGTTGTTAGGGAGATCTTATCGCTCATTTGCTGCAACACTGAAATAACTCAAAAACTTTAATTTTACAGGAGGAAAAATTTAAATGTTTAATATGTGTAATAACTTTATGCATTCAAAATAAAATAACTTATCTGGATGTTTTATTGAAATAATATAATAACAAAGAAGGGAAAATGTGTAGTATCATTTGCAGTATGTACGAAAATGATTCATTCTAAGATTATAACTCAAAACAGTTCGTGTTTTGAGTTATGTCAGTGTTGCAACAAATGAGCGATATGGTGATGCTAGTACCTAATATTATCTCCCTTCCCATGGCTACAAGTGCATACATCTACTCTCATGTTAGGTTAATCAAAAATATGCTGGTGGATGATCGGTAACACTGGGGCCTCGCATTCGGGAAACCCGCCCGATCATCCAAAATTCTGTTCCCCATGGTTTACCGAAATCATTCAAAGCGAATGTAGAGATGGTTTCTCCAAAAGCACAGAGTCATATTCCTTGTCATTTTCCCTATCTTCATCTGTCTAGAATCACATCGATGTTGATAAATAGTAAATCCCAAAAGCGAAAAAAAGAGAAATATGTTGAACGGCCTTAGTGAGGTCGTCGAACGAAGTATTTTCAACCTGTTGTTGCGTACGTCCTAGATTTATCACTAGTAAGCGCATCTGTTTGAAAATTTAATATGTAAATAAATATCATACTCTGCATGTTCTGTGAAACTTACGATGGTACTCCACTAAGTATGTAAGATTTTTTGTATATGAATATTTCATTTACTGCCCAGTAGGGAGGGAATAAGGAAGCAAGCCTGATAAGCTCTTTGGACAACCGTAAAGAGACTCCACTCGTCCGCGTGACGTCACAAAGTTCTTTGGCTGGCCAAGATGGCGGGTGCAGTGTTGCCACATTGACGACATGACAACAGCATTTTCCCAATTAAACATATATAACTGTTATTTATTCTTTATTATAGCTGTTATTTCACTTATCTCCAACAATGTTAATCTGAAATCAGCGATATTATTTACGATTGTGTCCTATGTGATGTAGATATTCCAGCTGCACAAATGTTGCAATGTAGCATATACACACATCCTGCCACCAGGTGACTCCACCGAACAGCCGATGCAACGAGAAACTTCATCTGCGCATGCGCCGGCCAGAGATATTCCACTTCGCCACGAAATCTTCTATCCTTGTCTTGCGGGGGAAAACCCTAGCCTAAGGCGTATTTGCACAGGTGTCGGTCGACATGTACGCACTTGCTCGGCCGCCGAGACCCTGTTGCGACATGCGCGATAACTTGCATAACTCTCGCTAGAGGTCAGCACACGGTAGTAGACATTTGCCGCTAGATGGTGCGGGTGTCCCAATATGCGTGAAATATTTCGACGTTTGCTCGGGAGTCCGACAGGTTACGAAATGGCTCCATTACAGAGCGATACAGCTAGGCCATCCACCATTATGAAAGCATAGCTGGCGGACAAAGAAATTAGGGCGTCCAATACATATTGCAGAGTCTCAGGCTTGCAAAAAATTTCATGTGTATTTGTTATATGTTCAGGTGTCCTGCTATCGGGTTGCGCCATCGAAACCGTTCCAGCAGGATACATAGAAATTCACTGCGGTTCAAGAAGAAATTATTACGAGATGAGAATAATTATTATATGTCAGTTTTCGTAGAACAAATATAAGAATCTTTTATGGTAGCCTAATCCCTCGCCAGAATAACGTGTTTTAAAAACGAAAATCGAAAATTTAGTTTTCATTCTGGGCGAACAGAAAAACTGCTTGAGTCTTTGTATTTAATTAAAAAATAAGACATAGACCATGAGAAAGCGTAACTTTTACGTTTAAAACGTGATAATGAACTATGGAATGTCCTGACTTAGCTCAAATTCATATCTATACAATGCAGTTCTGATATTCGAGGATGTTTATAACTCTGAGCGAATATAAGCATCAGTAAGGTGTGATTCCAATATAATTAATCGTTAACAGCGTTAATGATAGAGAGAATTCAACTAACGACCTCGGCAGTGTTGGGGCTAGAGTGCCGAAGGTCGCCGGTTCGAGTCCGGCCGCGGTGTTTAAGTGTTTTGTGAAAAAGCCGTAATTTCCACGCCTAAAAAAAATAAGTCGAAAAGCATAAATGTTTCCTTTTAACGGGAAAAAAAGCGTCATAAACTCCAGATATAAATTCTATGTGTACCTGTTTTCATAGAAATTAATTTAGCGTTCTAGCACTTGCATTCGAGAGGACGGCGGTTCCGGGCATCCAGATTTGGGTTTCCAAAATCACTCCAGGTGAATGCCGGGGGGATGCTACCTTCAAAAGGCCATTCCTTGCCCCCCCCATCCTTTCCCGTCTCTAAAGACCTCGCTGTTAACATAAATTCCGTTCATCAAAGCAGGCAGACATTAAAAATTAATTCACCGACGAAGAGACTGGAAACAATCTCACTTTTTCACATCATGATGGACTCATTATGAACAATATAATATAACTCACGAGTGTCACCTACAGACCGTGTATTTTAAAGGATGTATTAAATTATGGTGTAATGAAAGACACAGACACTTTTTGGACTCCAAAGGGCATTGAAGGGGTTACTTGATGGATGTAAGTTATAACCTCGATTGGTTGAGAGCAGATAAACTGAAGCAAAGTTGTCGATTTGGAAAACCAGACTCGTAATTGTTGCCAATCCAGGTCAAACCGTTGTCGTTGTCTATCCAGGCCAATCTATGTATCAATTCCTGTTATGCTTTCGTAAGCAATCACACATTGAGTGTCCTTAGCTGTACTTGTCTGAAAATTCCAATAAATCCTTGTGACACATCAGTGAGTGACACCTTACGTGTATTTTACAGTACATGCACTTATGTTCCAGGAACGAAATACCGTTCTGTTAATCTTACTAATGTCACGACCTGTGGAATCTCTAAGTAAGCCAGTCCTATGTGATAAAAAAAATCGAGTCACGCTAAGCACAGAACATGCCTGAGACCAAGGTGGAGATGTAGAAAATTTACACACTCCCTTATGTGCCGGCTCCTACTGATAGTCTTTTACGCACTATTCCCAATTCTTTCACCAAGATCCACCCTAGCCTCATCGCCAACATACCAGCACTTCCTCAAACCTCCTTCTGTTTTCCAATGATTCCCACTCCAATCCCTGATCAGTTACCTTTTTTTCGTGCGTTAAAGTAAACCAAAAATTCGCAGAGTCTTCTGCTAATCAGTAGCCAGGTACCAAAATGTCCATTTAAGGTCGTTCTACTGCAGTTTTCCAGGAAAATTCTCCCCTTTTCCAGGAAATTATTTTTCAATAAATCAGGACCCAGGGGAGTTCTCCATTCGGTTTAAAATGTTCCCATCTAACGCCAACCTTCGGATTCAGGACCAAGTGTGACATTTGTTTATAATTGCATGCTTCATCCAACTAACCACGATAAAAGTGACATAATGCCGTTAGCTAACTTGGTCATCAAACAGACATCATAACCCACATTTTCATAGAAGACCCCCACACATCGACAAGTATCCATAGGTGCAGACACTAGTTCTATTGCGCCGAAGATAGTACCCACGCTTGAATTGTCGTAAATTGTTAGATCAAAGTGGGTGTTTGGATATTTTATCCACTCAGGCCTCATCATCTAAAGTCTAATGCCAGATTGTGGTCATTGCCAACTTAGGCTCCATACACCACTCAGAATTATTCCTCCAATATCCATTCTAACAGCATTATACACCACATACAGCCCCTGACACTCTTCCAATCTCCCAATGACATCCAGTCCAGTTCCTTTATTAAGGCACTTGTTGAATATTTTCCACTAATAAATCTAGCTGCCATATTTTGCACCTTGCATTTGATGTACTAAAAATTTGGACTCCATACTACTATTTACAAACAATGGTCTGATTGTGGGTTTGTATCCAAGTCCTTCGCTTCTCTGGTACATTCCCTCATCACCCTCTCTGTTAAATGATTTTATGTAGTGAAAAACGTGAGAAACACAATTCGTATGCAACACAACCGGCAGTAAACTGGTAAGAGTACAGTCAAATGGGAGATTGCCTAAGCCCTGAAGCAATGGTTAGAAGCACACGTTGATGGTGAGCATAATTCTATAACCATATAACCGCGCGTGGTGGTGTAACGGATAGCGTTCTGGCCTCGCATTCGGGAGGACGGCGGTTCGAATCCCTGTCCGGGCATCCAGATTTCGGTTTTCCATGGTTTCCCCAATCACATCCAGGTGAATGCCGGGTGCTTCCTTCAAAAGGCCATGGCCGAATTCCTTCCCATTCCTTGCCCCCATCCTTGCCCGTCTCTAAAGACCACGTTGTTAAAAAGGGACGTTAAACTGTTACAAAAAAAAATAAGAAAATATATACCACATATATTTTAGACTCAAATTACAGAGGAAGTAGACACACGCACACACTTGTACTACATACAGCGAGGTCGACAGAACTAACAGCAAGCATCATGGTTTTCCATGGTTTCCCCAATCACTCCAGGTGAATGCCGGGATGCTTCCTTCAAAAGGCCATGGCCGAATTCCTTCCCATTCCTTGGCCCCCATCCTTGCCCGTCTCTAAAGACCACCGTTGTTAAAAAGGGACGTTAAACTGTTACAAAAAAAATAAAAATATAACCATATATTTTAGACTCAATTAACAGAAGGAAGTAGACACAACGCACACCTTGTACATACATACAGCGAGGTCGACAGAACTAACAGCAAGCATCATGGAAACGATGAAGTGGGGGCAGAATTGTCGTTACCACTGATTACTGGACAGAACTATCGTTACCAAAATCATCAGACAGACGAGGTATCACCATACTTACGCTTACATGCACAAAGAGAGGACCAGATACACATGTCCAAGACTACAGAGAGTTCAACACAACTACCGGTACCAATCATGGAAACAAAAAAGTGGTGTAGTACTCTCTTGCATCATGACTGGCTGAAAAACAGAGAATCTCCTTACATATCATCAGCCTGGCGAGATAGAAGGTGTGCAAAAGAATGGCATGTTTTCACAATAAACCTAAGTGTTTATACCATAAATAGTGTTCATCACGCCCAGTTGATTACATTTACCATCAACACGTCTCTCCCACACCGCAACCATTTCTACCATTCAGTAAAAAAAAGTGACGCAGGTACCATGAGTTGCAATAGACACTTGACCATCAGTCGCACCCACAAATCCATACATCTCAATACACTAGCACAAACAAACATAAGTGGAGGGACAGCAAAATCATTCGTCCAGACAGACGTGTTTATAGAAAAGTATCACACATATTTACGCATACAGACACAGAGAGAGACGCATATTTCCATGCCTTCAGCAAGCTAGACCAACAACCAGCCCAATCATGGCGACGAAAAAGTGGGGTAGAAACCCCCCATGACTCATAACTGACCAAAATATCATCAGTAACATATGTTCCAGGTACCATACTCTTCACATCAGCATCATCTCATTTATCTCACACTATAGACCATCACTATCATCCAGTATCATGTGTGCTAGGTACAAAACTGTTTATATCAGCACCACCACGTGTATCCCACACCTAAGCCTTTTCTGCCATTCAGTAACATGTACCACGCGTAGCAGTAGACATCTGGTCATCAGACAGATATCATAACTCCCATATTCATACTAGGTCTCAACCAAAAATCTGTACGTCACCTCACACAAGCAAGGTATCACCACATTTACGAAAAAAACACACAGAGATAGAGACGCATACACACGTTCATTTCCAGGCCTACAGCGATCTCGACTCAACAACTAGCCCAATCATGGCAACGAAAAAGTGGAACAGAACACCCATGACTGGCCAAAAATCATAGAAAGACACACATACATACACACACTAACATGTCAATGCATTCAAACAATTCCATTCATCACCACACACATAACTGGAGGAAAAACTGAAGAGTTACAGGATGTGTGAAGTTTGAAATCACAGCCACATCTCTCCCACACCGCAACCCTTTCTGTCATTTAGTAACATGTGACCCAGGTACCATGAGTTACAATAGGCACTTGTCTATCAGACAGATATCATAACCTCCATATTCATACTAGGTCTCACCCACAAACCCATACGTTTCCACACAAGCACAAACATATGGGAGGAACAGCAATTCATACGTCCAGATAAATGAGTTTAAGGAAGGTATCACCATACTTACGCACACAGACACATATATCCATGCCTACAGCGAGCTCAACACAACAACGAGCCCAATCATGGAAAAGAAAAAGTGGGACAGAACCCCCATGGCTCAAGACTGACGAAAAAAATCATCATTAACATGTGTTCCAAGTAACAAACTCCTCACATCAAAATCATATCATTTAACTCACACTACAGACCTCTCTGCCATTCAGTATCGTTGGTAATATGTACAAAGCTGTTCACCACCTCTATCCCACGCCACAAGCCTTTTCTGCTATTCAGTAATATTTGCCCCACGTACCACGAGTATCAGTAGTCACATGGTCATCAGACAAATATCATAACTCCCATACTCATACTAGACCTCACACACAAACATAACTGACCAAAAAACCATCAGACAGACGTTAGAGTGTGTGCAAAGGATGACATGTTTTTGCCATACACCTCAGTACTTATCACATTATCAATTAATTACATCAACACATAGGTAGCCAGTCATTGTGAAATCTCAAAGTCGAATATAATCCTATCGTGATAGACACACAGCCACATAGAAAGACACACAATCACATGTCCATGCATACACACAGTTACCATACATCACCACACACATACACGTAACTGGAGGAAAAGGACTGAACACCATAGGTCCAGACTGAATAGCTACAGGATGTGCGAAATATTTCATTTCTTTGCCACAAACCTCGGTGCTCATCATACCCAAATGATTACATCTACATAGGTGGCCACTGATGGAAAAATCTCAAGTAGACTCCTACCACCATAATTACACACATAACCACACAGGAACACGCGCACACACACATACAGTATGTCCATGCATATACCACAATTTCATAAGTTACCACATACATACAAGTAACTGCAGGAAAGGGACCCGACACACGACGTCCACACGAGGTGTTACATGATAGGCAGACGATAGCATGTCTTTACAATACATCTCAGTGCTCACCACACATACTTGATTTTTAATGTGCCATCAGTATAGCTAGTGGCTGGAATTAAGCTCTTGCAATGTTTGGCCAAAAGCCATTTGTTAATAGCAGCTCATCAAAGACAAATTTTGGGTGAACCTGCCCAGGCGGGCGCGGCGGGAGGTGGCCACCCTTCCTCGCAGCGGACGCGTATCGTGTTCTAGTAGGTCGGTATACCGGCGATATACCGCCTCGAGCGCAATGAAATTCCGGTCTTCAGTGCGGTCCTAAAAATGCGGTTACCGGTAGTAGGTCCCGGTCGGAAACTCCGGTAAACCTCGCGGTCCCGCGCTTTTAGACCGGCGTATTAGCGGTATTTAGATCCGTAGTGGGGAAGGGTGGCCCCTCCCGCTGCGCCCTGCCCGGGCAGTTGGTCACCCAAATTTGTCTTTGATGAGCTGCTATTAACAAATGACCTTTGGACCAAACATTGCCAAGATCGTTTTACCACACTCAGGCTATCTGATGGCACATTAAAAATCAAGTATGTGTGGTGGGGGGGGAGCACTGAGGATGTATTAGTAAAGACATAGCTATCAGTCTGCCTATCATGTAACACCTTAGTGTGGACGTCCGTGTGTCGGGGTCCCTTTCCTGCAGTTTACTTGTATGTATGTGGTACTTATGAAATTGTGGTATATGCATGGACATATGTGTGTGTAACGTGTTCCTGTGTGGTTATGTGTGTAATTATGGTGGTAGGAGTCTACTTGAGATGTTTCCATCAGTGGCCACCTATGTAGATGTAATCATTTGGGTATGATGAGCACCGAGGTTTGTGGACAAAGAAATGAAATAGTTCGCACATCCTGTAGCTATTCAGTCTCGGACCTATGGTGTTCAGTCATTCCTCCAGTTGTGGGTGATGAATGGATACTGTGTGATGCATTGACATGTGATTGTGTGTCTTTCTAGTGTGCTGTGTGTCTATCACGATAGGAATTATATTCGACTTTGAGATTTCACAATGACTGGCTACCTATGTGTTAGATGTAATTAATTGATAATGTGATAAGTACTGAGGTGTATGGCAAAAACATGTCATCCATTGCACACACTCTAACGTCTGTCTGATGGTTTTTGGTCAGTTATGTTTGTGTGTGAGGTCTAGTATGAGTATGGGAGTTATGATATTTGTCTGATGACCATGTGACTACTGATACTCGTGGTACGTGGGGCAAATATTACTGAATATCAGAAAAGGCTTGTGGCGTGGGATAGAGGTGGTGAACAGCTTTGTACATATTACCAACGATACTGAATGGCAGAGAGGTCTGTAGTGTGAGTAAATGATATGATTTTGATGTGAGGAGTTTGTTACTTGGAACACATGTTAATGATGATTTTTTTTCGTCAGTCTGAGCCATGGGGGTTCTGTCCCACTTTTTCTTTCCATGATTGGGCTCGTTGTTGTGTTGAGCTCGCTGTAGGCATGGATATATTGTCTGTGTGCGTAAGTATGGTGATACCTTCCTTAAACTCATTTATCTGGACGTATGAATTGCTGTTCCTCCCATATGTTTGTGCTTGTGTGGAAACGTATGGGTTTGTGGGTGAGACCTAGTATGAATATGGAGGTTATGATATCTGTCTGATAGACAAGTGCCTATTGTAACTCATGGTACCTGGGTCACATGTTACTAAATGACAGAAAGGGTTGCGGTGTGGGAGAGATGTGGCTGTGATTTCAAACTTCACACATCCTGTAACTCTTCAGTTTTTCCTCCAGTTATGTGTGTGGTGATGAATGGAATTGTTTGAATGCATTGACATGTTAGTGTGTGTATGTATGTGTGTCTTTCTATGATTTTTGGCCAGTCATGGGGTGTTCTGTTCCACTTTTTCGTTGCCATGATTGGGCTAGTTGTTGAGTCCGAGATGCGTGTAGGCCTGGAAATGAACGTGTGTATGCGTCTCTATCTCTGTGTGTTTTTTCGTAAATGTGGTGATACTTGCTTGTGTGAGGTGACGTACAGATTTTTGGTTGAGACCTAGTATGAATATGGGAGTTATGATATCTGTCCTGATGACAGATGTCTACTGCTACGCGTGGTACATGTTACTGATGGCAGAAAAGGCTTAGGTGTGGGATACACGTGGTGGTGCTGATATAAACAGTTTTGTACCTAGCACACATGATAACTGGATGATAGTGAGGTCTATAGTGTGAGATAAATGAGATGATGCTGATGTGAAGAGTATGGTACCTGGAACCTATGTTACTGATGATATTTTGGTCAGTTATGAGTCATGGGGGTTCTACCCCACTTTTTCGTCGCCATGATTGGGCTGGTTGTTGTGTCTAGCTTGCTGAAGGCATGGAAATATGCGTCTCTCTCTGTGTCTGTATGCGTAAATATGGTGATACTTTCTATAAACACGTCTGTCTGGACGAATGATTTTGCTGTCCCTCCACTTATGTTTGTTTGTGCTAGTGTATTGAGATGTATGGATTTGTGGGTGCGACCTGATGGTCAAGTGTCTATTGCAACTCATGGTACCTGCGTCACTTTTTTTTACTGAATGGTAGAAATGGTTGCGGTGTGGGAGAGACGTGTTGATGGTAAATGTAATCAACTGGGCGTGATGAACACTATTTATGGTATAAACACTTAGGTTTATTGTGAAAACATGCCATCTTTTGCACACCTTCTATCTCGCCAGGCTGATGATATGTAAGGAGACTTCTGTTTTTCAGCCAGTCATGATGCAAGAGAGTACTACACCACTTTTTTGTTTCCATGATTGGTACCGGTAGTTGTGTTGAACTCTCTGTAGTCTTGGACATGTGTATCTGCGTCTCTCTTTGTGCATGTAAGCGTAAGTATGGTGATACCTCGTCTGTCTGATGATTTTGGTAACGATAGTTCTGTCCAGTTAATCAGTGGTAACGACAATTCTGCCCCCACTTCATCGTTTCCATGATGCTTGCTGTTAGTTCTGTCGACCTCGCTGTATGTATGTACAAGTGTGTGCGTGTGTCTACTTCCTCTGTTAATTTGAGTCTAAAATATATGGTTATATATTTTTTTTTTTTTTTTTTGTAACAGTTTAACGTCCCTTTTTAACAACGTGGTCTTTAGAGACGGGCAAGGATGGGGGCAAGGAATGGGAAGGAATTCGGCCATGGCCTTTTGAAGGAAGCATCCCGGCATTCACCTGGAGTGATTTGGGGAAACCATGGAAAACCATGATGCTTGCTGTTAGTTCTGTCGACCTCGCTGTATGTATGTACAAGTGTGTGCGTGTGTCTACTTCCTCTGTTAATTTGAGTCTAAAATATATGGTTATATTTTTTTTTTTGTAACAGTTTAACGTCCTTTTTAACAACGTGGTCTTTAGAGACGGGCAAGGATGGGGGCAAGGAATGGGAAGGAATTCGGCCATGGCCTTTTGAAGGAAGCATCCCGGCATTCACCTGGAGTGATTTGGGGAAACCATGGAAAACCGAAATCTGGATGCCCGGACGGGGATTCGAACCGCCGTCCTCCCGAATGCGAGGCCAGAACGCTATCCGTTACACCACCACGCTCGGTTATATGGTTATAGAATTATGCTCACCATCAACGTGTGCTTCTAACCATTGCTTCAGGGCTTAGGCAATCTCCCATTTGACTGTACTCTTTACAGTTTACTGCCGGTTGTGTTGGCATACGAATTGTGTTTCTCACGTTTTTCACTACATAAAAATCATTTAACAGAGAGGGTGATGAGGGAATGTACCAGAGAAGCGAAGGACTTGGATACAAACCCACAATCAGACCATTGTTTGTAAATAGTGTAGTATGGAGTCCAAATTTTAGTACATCAAATGCAAGGTGCAAAATATGGCAGCTAGATTTATTAGTGGAAAATATTCAACAAGTGCCTTAATAAAGGAACTGGACTGGATGTCATTGGGAGATTGGAAGAGTGTCAGGGGCTGTATGTGGTGTATAATGCTGTTAGAATGGATATTGGAGGAATAATTCTGAGTGGTGTATGGAGCCTAAGTTGGCAATGACCACAATCTGGCATTAGACTTTAGATGATGAGGCCTGAGTGGATAAAATATCCAAACACCCACTTTGATCTAACAATTTACGACAATTCAAGCGTGGGTACTATCTTCGGCGCAATAGAACTAGTGTCTGCACCTATGGATACTTGTCGATGTGTGGGGGTCTTCTATGAAAATGTGGGTTATGATGTCTGTTTGATGACCAAGTTAGCTAACGGCATTATGTCACTTTTATCGTGGTTAGTTGGATGAAGCATGCAATTATAAACAAATGTCACACTTGGTCCTGAATCCGAAGGTTGGCGTTAGATGGGAACATTTTAAACCGAATGGAGAACTCCCCTGGGTCCTGATTTATTGAAAAATAATTTCCTGGAAAAGGGGAGAATTTTCCTGGAAAACTGCAGTAGAACGACCTTAAATGGACATTTTGGTACCTGGCTACTGATTAGCAGAAGACTCTGCGAATTTTTGGTTACTTTAACGCACGAAAAAAAGGTAACTGATCAGGGATTGGAGTGGGAATCATTGGAAAACAGAAGGAGGTTTGAGGAAGTGCTGGTCGTATGTTGGCGATGAGGCTAGGGTGGATCTTGGTGAAAGAATTGGGAATAGTGCGTAAAAGACTATCATAGGAGCCGGCACATAAGGGAGTGTGTAAATTTTCTACATCTCCACCTTGGTCTCAGGCATGTTCTGTGCTTAGCGTGACTCGATTTTTTTATCACATAGGACTGGCGTACTTAGATTCCACAGGTGAAATTAGTAAGATTAACAGACGGTATTTCGTTCCTGGAACATAAGTGCTGTACTGTAAAATACAGTTAAAGGTGTGAATCACTGATGTGTCACAAGGGATTTATTGGAATTTTAGACAAAGTACAGCTAG
>JARYHS010008108.1:0-32998 GCA_031002005.1 Vandiemenella viatica
ATGAAAAAGATAAAACTTTTACTTTCAAATATTGATCTAAGATTCAGAAAAAAGTTTTTAAAACTCTATGTTTGGAGCATAGCACTTAATGGTAGAGAAGCGTGGACTTTAGGAATACCAGAAGCATTTGAAATGTCGTCCTATAGAAGGATGCCGAAAAGTAAGTAAGCAGATAAAGAGCGAAACAAACATGATGGATGAGAATGGATACATATGAAAATAAGTTTGTGGAAGAGTCTTATATACAGAAGAGGCCGGATGGTGGGTTACATTTTAAGACATGCGAAACTAGTTAATTTGTTAGTGGAGGGATCAGGTGAAGGGAAAAAAAAACCGTAAAACTGAATACGACCACCGATCTTTCCTCCTAGTCGTTTGTGGACGTATATCTGCAATTTAATACCGAGCGTGAAGAAAATGCGGTAACGCTGCAGCCTCGTATTCGGGAGGACGCGGATTCGAATCCTCGTCCCGCCATCCTGATTTGGGTTGTCCATGGTTTCTCAGAATCATGCAATGCGAAAGCGGAAATGGTTCCTTCAAAATGTCGTGGCCTAATTACTTCCCACATAAAAAGCAGAAATCATTGACTGTAAAAATTTAAGGGCGTAAAATAAATTGAATTTATCACTTGGAAGATGTTGGTTTTGTAATGCTGAGTATAAGGTTGGATTACGGTTTTAGCCGCTTTCGTTGTTACATTATAAATGTACCGTACTTGACAATGAATCCACATCAAAATTAGTATTATCGTACATTTAATATTCACAATACCTGTATCGTCCATTAAAAATTCCATTCGATTGTAAATACTTGCTTCTTCTGTTCGTAATGCCTTCCGCAATACTGCCAGATGCGACAAGACTATTTTAAAATTGAATCTGCCTAAAACTAAAAATTCACGATTCAATTCTAATCTCTTAATATGCATTCCTCATCTAATACTATCTTTTTATAGCCCAGGGGGAATATCATTAACGTGATTAGAAATTCTTCGTAAACTTAAATTGACTTTTTATGATACCTAACTGTACCAGGTTATTGTTTTCCTAATTTCTATAGTGAATTAATACCTTTAAAAAAAATCTACTTGCTGCAATATAGGTAAGATTTGCTTAGATATTCATTGAAAATGGACGCTTTTGCAATAATTCCGGAGATAGATGTGCTCGAAATGGTTAATTATTAGGAGTGAATTTAAGAGAAGATTCTTTTTATAGTTCAATGCTTTCGGATAAGTCCTATGGTTCATATAAAGAAAATTTTATTCAACTAAATTTAATAGAAATAGTTTTTTGTTTTATGTATTAAGTATATTTGTATTTTACAACAGAAAATTCATGTTTTATATAAATGTTATGTTGGAGTAGAATGAAAAAAAAGAAATCACCTAATATAGTTTCGAACCAGCGACCGCACCGTTAGGAGGCTACGACGTTTAGCACTACACCACGCAGCTGGCTGTGTAAGTTTGCTCTGTAAACAAACCAACCTGCATGGAACTTCCTATCTGCACACATCACTGAGGCTCGCTGGCTTCAAAATACATGTTTCACTTTAATATCCTTATGACCGCTTGCATATCAAATAAAAATTAAGATTTCAACGACTCGTGACTTGCCTATCCTTTGGTCAGTCCATTTACGGATTTATGGATGATACGAAAAGTAGAAATAAGTAAAGAAATTATCCAAAAACGTTTCTTTAGCGTATGCGCAATAAAAGTGAATAAAATTTAACACCTTGGCAACTCTTTGCTATGCCTCAAACCAATCCTAAAAGTTACTTTCCAAACATTAATATTAGATTTAATAATATGATGTTAGAAAAGGAATCAACTTTAACTGGCATTGGTTGAAATAAGTAAATACTGTATAGAACAAGATTTTGAATGTTGTGCAATACAGTTAGAATTAGAAAACAAATATCTTATAGTGCTGGCAGTTTATAGGGCTCCCACAGGAGACTTCAGTAAATTTTGTAATAAACTTGAAGCGGTTCTAATAAATTTATCACGAACTAAAAGGGAAATTATCCTCTGTGGAGACTTCAACATAAATTTTGCTGTAGAATGTAACCAGACAGATTATCTTCTAGGAATGCTTAGATCATTCAATCTCTATCAAACTGTAAATTTCCCAACTAGAACACAAAAAAATAGTAGTACCATTATTGATAACATTTTTGTAGGTCCCAATAAATTAGAAATAAATGGAACAATTCCAATGAAAAATGGTTTGTCAGACCATAATGCTCAAATAATTGTGGGAAATGAAAATAATAAAAAGAAAGGATTTGTCAGAGTTAGGCCATTAAAGAACAATTCAATAAAAACATTAAATGATGAACTTCTCAATGAGGACTGGAGCACTGTTTATAAATTAAAAGGGGTAAATAATAAATTCAATTACTTTCACCAAAGGTTTTTGGAAATTTACGAAAGGTGTCTCCCTACAAAACTAGCTCCAATTGGTCAAAAACGAGTAAACAAAAATTGGGTTACAGTTGGTATTCAAACATCTTGCAGACATAAAAGGGAATTATATGTAAAAGTTAGGAATACTGATAATAGGCTTCTCAAACAACATCACAAAACATACTGAGAATTTTAACCAAAGTAATATAAGAATCTAAACGTTTGGCCATAAACGATGAGATTAGTAGTTCAGATAATAAGATAATGAAATTGAAAAAATTATTAAATCCCTCAAAAATAAAAAGTCATTTGGTTATGATGAGGTTTCAACCCATGTAGTGAAACAATGTAACACCAGCATTAGTAGAGTTATTAGTCATATTTGTAATAGTTCTTTTGAAGAAGGTATCTTCCCTGGCTCACTCAAGAAGTCGATAATCAAACCGCTTTATAAAAAGGGTGATACCTCAAAAATTGAGAATTACAGACCCATTTCACTTCTACCAGCATTTTCAAAAATCTTTGAAAAAGCAATGTACAGAAGGGTGTATGCACATCTACAAAAGAAAGACCTACTCAGTAAAGTACAGTTTGGTTTTAGACAAGGCGTTTCAACAGATTCAGCAATTTTTGCTTTTGTAAACAACATACTGGAATCAATGCATAAAAAATTAAATTCCCTAGGTATATTCTGTTATCTTGCTAAGGCTTTTGACTGTGTTGATCATGAGATTCTACTAGGTAAATTATACCACTATGGAGTTAGTGGTAAGCCAGGACTTTGGTTTAAATCTTACCTGGAAAATAGAAAGCAATGTGTATCACTGAAAGATGCTATTACAGGAAATGTTATAAACTCAGAATGGGGTATAGTTAAATGTGGTGTGCCTCAGGGCTCAATTCTTGGCCCTCTGCTGTGCTTAATCTATATAAATGATCTCCCACATATACTAGGTGATAATGAACACATGGTGCTCTTTGCAGATGATACCAGCATATCGTTGAAAGACCCATCAGCACAAAACCTCGAAAACACAGCAAATGATGCTATAAAGAAAATTAACAGGTGTCAACAAACTAATACTTAATGTAGAAAAGACACAGTTACTTCAGTTTGTGACAAAAAATAAAACAAAGGACAGCTATAATGTGATATCAGAAGGAAAAGCAATCAATGAAAGTAATTTCACAAAATTCCTGGGTGTATGTATAGATAACAAATTGAACTGGAAACAGCATATTCAACAACTTCTTAAAAAACTGAATTCTGCAACATTTTCACTTAGGGTAATATCTAGAATAGCCAATATAGAAACCAAAAAATTAGTATATTTTGCATATTTTCATTCCCTGTTCACTTATGGCATCTCATTCTGGGGAAACTCTTCACAAGCACAGAGGGTATTTAAATTGCAAAAACGTGCTATAAGAACTATTTGTGGAGCAAGCCCACAGACGTCGTGCAGAAATCTATTTAAAAACCTGGGTGTACTAACAATGCCAGCACAGTATGTATACTCTGTACTATCATTTGTAGTGGAAAATCCTGAACACTTCAATCAATCATACATAGCCATAATACTAGGAATAAATATAATATTCACAAGGATTACAAATCACTGTCAATTGTACAGAAAGGGTTAACATTTACTGGAGCTTCCTTATTCAACGTCTTACCAACAGAAATTAAATGTTATCTACAAAAACCCAACTACTTTAAGTCCAAACTGAAAGAGTTTCTGCTTCAGAATCAATTTTACTCTGTAAAAGAATTTTCTTCTTGGAATTTGGTAACTAAGAATGACTGATAAAATAGTATATATGGTGTATGGAAGGGAAAGGTGACAAAGTTGTCCACAATTACTAAAATGATATATGGTTTTTCTTTCTGTTGAAACTTTTGACAAATGAAGTAATTACACTGTTTACAAATTTCACTCATATATAGTAACTAACATGGGATAGCATGCACTCAAAAACTGCTGTATAAATTATGATACTAACAGGTTTTGAAGTAATTGACTGCTTATGAGTTGTGGTAACTGGTTGGTAAGAAAATAACTGGTTGTTAGATGCTGGTAACAAGTTTATACACTGTTCCACATAATAAGTATTAACTAACTCGGGATTGTATTTGTAGATTACAGGAAATATTGGTTATACTAATGGGTCATAACTAACTTCTTGTCAATATATAATATTATCAATTATATAGTAATATTGACATTACTAATAAGTTTATGTACTGTTCCACATCCCCGAGATTATTCTCACATGGGATCAAAGTGAACATATCTATCTATCTATCTATCTATCCGGCCAATCAGACACTTAAGTGGGCGGAGCTAAGGCACGGATTTGCCATGTATTTTTGGCTACTTGACATTAGGAAACTAAAGGTCTCAAATATAGAAGGCCCTTGATTTAACATCCACCAATAGGATGCCGTCATGGGAGGAGACGAGAGAAGCGCTGTGACGTCATGATTGTGCTGTGATGCCAAACGGTTCAAAAATGGGGAGATAGACTCAGACGCTCGCGGCCACAAATAAAGTCAAGAAGTGTACATCCACTTTCTGGTGGAATGGTGCATATTCATATCACTAATCAGAATAGGTTGTGCGAAATATTCAACTGTAATTTTAAACATTCTCTGTGGTGCGGGCTCGAGCATCCATTGTTAATCATGACTGTCGATAAAAATACAGTAGCACGAAGTTTTAACCAGTCTGATAGTCCGGACAAAACATAGGTATCCTACTTCCCACGATTTTTAATATTCTGCCTACCGAGCGTGGTGGGTGAGTGGTTAACGCTCTGGCCTCGCATTCGGGAGGAGGGTCATAAGTAAATCTTATATATATATAAAAATAGACGTGTTTTTTTCCTATATTTCACTTTTCAGCCACCACTACCTAGCACAGATCACTGATGTTTATGGGTGGAAGTAGCATGGAGTATCCTGTAGTGCACAACGTTGGCCTAATGCCGATAGCTGAGGGGATGTGGGAGATATAATGATTAAAGTTGGTCAGTGCAGGGCGTTTTCATATTTCCACCAAAAATTCGTATCTCCGTATACTTCTCTTTCCTACCACAACTACATAACATAGACCTTTGGTGTTTGTGTGTGGTAGTAAAATCGTCTTTCCTGTCGTGCACTATGGTTGTTAGATGACGGTAGCTATGGGTGTGTGGGAGATATGGGGGTTGAAAGTGGTCGACCTGTGGCAATTTCATACTTCTGCCAAAGACAAAAGTGTCATGGTGTATCACTTTTCAGCGAAAACTATAGATCACAGATAACTGGCGTTTGTGTGTAGTAGTAGCACAGAGTCACCTTTCGATCACAACAGCGCCCGAATTTCAGAAACTGTGGTACTGTGGTAGATATGGTGGTTGTAAGTAGCCGACCAAGGATATTTACGTATTTCGACTGTCTCCGCATATGTCACTTTTCTGCCACAACTACATAGCATAGAGCATTGGTGTTTGTGTTTGGTAGTAGAATCGTATCTCATGTAGTGCACTATGGTTGTTAGATGTCGGTAGCTATAGGGGTGTGGAAGTTATGGGGGTTGAAAGTGATCGACCTGTGGCAATTTCATACTTCCGCAAAAGACAAAAGTGTCATGGTGTATCACTTTTCAGCGAAAACTATAGATCACAGATAACTGGCGTTTGTGTGTAGTAGTAGCACAGAGTCACCTTTCGATCACAACAGCGTCCGAATTTCAGAAGCTGTGGTACTGTGGTAGATATGGTGGTTGTAAGTGGCCGACCAAGGATATTTTCGTATTTCGACAGTCTCCGCATATGTCACTTTTCTGCCACAACTACATAGCATAGAGCATTGGTGTTTGTGTTTGGTAGTAGAATCGTATCTCATGTAGTGCACTATGGTTGTTAGATGTCGGTAGCTATAGGGGTGTGGAAGTTATGGGGGTTTAAAGTGATCGACCTGTGGCAATTTCATACTTCCGCAAAAGACAAAAGTGTCATGGTGTATCACTTTTCAGCGAAAACTATAAATCACAGATAACTGGCGTTTGTGTGTAGTAGTAGCACAGAGTCTCCTTTCGGTCACAACAGCGCCCGAATTTGAGAAACTGTGGTACTGTGGTAGATATGGTGGTTGTAAGTGGCCGACCAAGGATATTTTCGTATTTCGACTGCCTCTGCATATGTCACTTTTCTGCCACAACTACATAGCATAGAGCATTGGTGTTTGTGTTTGGTAGTAGAATCGTATCTCATGTAGTGCACTATGGTTGTTAGATGTCGGTAGCTATGGGGGTGTGGAAGTTATGGGGGTTGAAAGTGATCGACCTGTGGCAATTTCATACTTCCGCAAAAGACAAAAGTGTCATGGTGTATCACTTTTCAGCGAAAACTATAGATCACAGATAACTGGCGTTTGTGTGTAGTAGTAGCACAGAGTCACCTTTCGATCACAACAGCGGCCGAATTTGAGAAACTGTGGTACTGTGGTAGATATGGTGGTTGTAAGTGGCCGACCAAGGATATTTTCGTATTTCGACTGCCTCTGCATATGTCACTTTTCTGCCACAACTACATAGCATAGAGCATTGGTGTTTGTGTTTGGTAGTAGAATCGTATCTCATGTAGTGCACTATGGTTGTTAGATGTCGGTAGCTATAGGGGTGTGGAAGATATGGGGGTTGAAAGTGGTCGACCTGTGGCAATTTCATACTTCTGCCAAAGACAAAAGTGTCATGGTGTATCACTTTTCAGCGAAAACTATAGATCACAGATAACTAGCGTTTGTGTGTAGTAGTAGCACAGAGTCACCTTTCGATCACAACAGCGGCCGAATTTGAGAAACTGTGGTACTGTGGCAGATATGGTGGTTGTAAGTGGCCGACCAAGGATAGTTTCGTATTTCGACTGTCTCCGCATATGTCACTTTTCTGCCACAACTACATATCATAGAGCATTGGTATTTGTGTTTGGTAGTAGAATCGTATCTCATGTAGTGCACTATGGTTGTTAGATGTCGTTAGCTATGGGGGTGTGGGAAAAATGGGGGTTGAAAGTGGTCGACCTGGGGCAATTTCATACTTCTGCCAAAGACAAAAGTGTCATGGTGTATCACTTTTCAGCGAAAACTATAGATCACAGATAACTGGCGTTTGTGTGTAGTAGTAGCACAGAGTCACCTTTCGATCACAACAGCGGCCGAATTTGAGAAACTGTGGTACTGTGGTAGATATGGTGGTTGTAAGTGGCCGACCAAGGATATTTTCGTATTTCGACTGCCTCTGCATATGTCACTTTTCTGCCACAACTACATAGCATAGAGCATTGGTGTTTGTGTTTGGTAGTAGAATCGTATCTCATGTAGTGCACTATGGTTGTTAGATGTCGGTAGCTATAGGGGTGTGGAAGATATGGTGGTTGAAAGTGGTCGACCTGTGGCAATTTCATACTTCTGCCAAAGACAAAAGTGTCATGGTGTATCATTTTCAGCGAAAACTATAGATCACAGATAACTGGCGTTTGTGTGTAGTAGTAGCACAGAGTCACCTTTCGATCACAACAGCGGCCGAATTTGAGAAACTGTGGTACTGTGGCAGATATGGTGGTTGTAAGTGGCCGACCAAGGATAGTTTCGTATTTCGACTGTCTCCGCATATGTCACTTTTCTGCCACAACTACATATCATAGAGCATTGGTATTTGTGTTTGGTAGTAGAATCGTATCTCATGTAGTGCACTATGGTTGTTAGATGTCGTTAGCTATGGGGGTGTGGGAGAAATAGGGGTTGAAAGTGGTCGACCTGGGGCAATTTCATACTTTTGCCAAAGACAAAAGTGTCATGGTGTATCACTTTTCAGCGAAAACTATAGATCACAGATAACTGGCGTTTGTGTGTAGTAGTAGCACAGAGTCACCTTTCGATCACAACAGCGGCCGAATTTGAGAAACTGTGGTACTGTGGTAGATATAATGGTTTTCGTATTTCGACGAAAGGCATGTGTCTCCACAGATTTCACTTTTCTGCCACGACTACATAGCATAGAGCTTTGGTGTTTATGTGTGGTAGTAGAATCGTGTCTGTTGTCGTGCACTATGGTTGTTAGATGTCTGTAGCTATGGGGGTGTGGAAGATATGGGGGATGAAAATGGTCGATCTGCGGCAATTTCATATTTCTGCCAAAGACGCACGTTTCACGGTGTATCACTTTTAAGTGAAAACTATCAATCGCAGATCACTGGCGTTTGTGTGTGGTAGTAACACAGAGTCTCCCATCGATTACAACGTTGGCCGCAATTTGGTAACTGTGGGAGTGTGTGAGATATGGTGTTTGAACTTGGTCGATCCTTAATATTTTCGTATTTCATCCAAAGACTTGTGTGTATCAGTAAATTTTACTTTGCTGCCGGAACTACATAGCGCAGAAGACTGGTATTTGTGTGTGGTAATAGTATCGAGTCTCCCATCGTGCACTATGGTGGTTAGATGTCTATAGCTGTCAATATGAATTCTTTACAATCACGAACGTAGTCGTGGGTACCAGCTAGTAATTAATAATAATAATAAAATATTCTGCATGCGGACACAGGTTGCCAAACACTGGTTTAACGTGTTTTTTTTGTAATGACTCTAGTATCAGATCTTGCAATTAAAGTGTTTTCGCTTATCATCAACAGGCATTCGTTTACACCTACGTCGCATTGAAACTTTTGAATTAGAGGGAAACCAAAGTATGAAATGTGTCAGATTACAGAGAAACAAATCCCACACACATATCTTTCTTAAATGAGGCCCATCACGCCTTAGAGGACGTCCATTAATTACGTGAGATGAAATGAGGGGCGCGGGGGGGGGGGGGGGAGGTCCGGCGAATGTCATCAAATTTCACCAAGGGAGCGGGAGGAGCGACGGAAATCTCACGTCATATTTTAAGAACAGTAGAGCAAAAAAAAAATCTACAAACGACGAGGATATCAGCTTTAAAACTTTGGGAGGGGGGGGGGGGTTATAATCACCATGGAGAGCAAGAGAGTAAAAAAAGGTCTCAAAAAACTACGAGGTCGGTCTTCAAGGAGAGGGTCCCCTCAAAAATCGTACTTCATCTTTGGGAGGGGGGGGGGGGGGAGGATCCAACCATATCTTACCTCATATAATTAATGGACTCCCGCTTATCTAGTGAGCCTAACGTGACCTGTAACCTTCAGTCGGTAGCCGCTTCTAAGCATTCTCTGAAACTCACAAAAAGGTCAAAAAGAGTCTGGATCTATTTAAATAAAACTCATTTAAATAGACATAATAGTTCACTATTTATGTTCTAATGTACAGATTCTTTTTCTCAGATTCACGTTATGTTTCTCTTAGAAGATTCCACTTACCATTTAATAATTTCTTACTGTTTCTTCTCAAACTCTCAGTTTTAATTGATTTTTCTGTTATGTTCACGTTTCTGACGTTTCTTAAATAGTAGGTGTATTTTACAGCAGTCCGTTCTTGCTCTAAACAAGGCGGTTACCAACTTTCACCGTACCACGCCCACCTTCCGTCAAAAAAAATTAAAATTTAGATATTGAGTTAAATGCCTACTTTTAGTTCTAACAATGACATTCCACAGGAAATTCACCGCGCCCTCTGGTTGGGAACCTCTACTCTAAACCCTAGTGGTTGAACAATTTCTTCTCGGTTTTATTGCGTCACTAATTCTGCTCCAAAAATAATATCTTTATTACTCTTAAATAAGTTATTACAATTATAACTAAGATGGGATAGAAATAATCAACGTTCTATAAGTCAATAACTTTATTTCTAGTTATATCTGTAACACTCAATATATTGATGAAATTACTGTGTTTACCTACGTGATAATTCAGATCTTATTTCATAAATGCTTTAAGCTACCTGGATACAGTGGAACGTTACAAAATTAATTACTAAAATCCTTGTAGCCAGAATTGAAATGTTTAAAATCATTCCATTCATAAGTAATTAAATTGTATTAAAACACGCATGCAATATTAACTGCGGTGCTCCAAGAAAACATTAGAAGATACAATTGAATAACATAATTCAATAATAACTCAATACGAAGCAAAATATCAGTTTTACTGATAATTTGGTTTCAACTAACGAATCAAATGTTATAGTTCAATACTTACAATGCTTAAGGAGAGTACTGAAAATGGTCCTACTCTTATATTAATAAGGGCAGGCCGCCAATTGTAAAATGTACTATATAATTTCGTAAGCTCACTCATTCATTCACCTCGATAGTTATTGGCTGGAGGACGGTGTCACGTGTCAGCCTTCGCTCGCAAAACATCAATCAGAGATACCATTAGAAGAAATTCGTGTTATTTTTACAATTTAATAGCTAAGCAACTGCTACCAAATTAATTGCCTTAATACATTATTTAAGGTTCCTTTCCGTAGTTAAAAAATAACGATAAACTTTACATCTGAAAAAAACGTGAATCTGATTTTCAGTAACATGTTGCTAATAAAAGCAACATAAAAAAACAAAAACAAAATTAAATTACTCATGGTCTCTGCTGTAACCACGAATGTCAATTGACATTCCAGCTTAGGATAAATTTCAATTTAATTAAAACGTTCTCTAATGTTGTTGCTTGGCCAAAGTTTATGTACTATGGTTTATTTATTTTTAGGTATTTCACTGACAACTTTCGTTAATGGTATGTCATCATGTTCGCTGTACGTGAGTTATTAGGTTATCTTAAGTGTACAACAAACCAAATGTGTTAATGAATCAACTATTCTGGCAATTCATTTCCCCGGAGTTGCTTAACTGTTTAATAATGTAATGTGTATTAAGTTCTCTGGCCATTACAGATACTATGACCAATGATTACGAGTGTTTGCCCAGTCTCAATATAAAACAATGTGATGCTTTAAAAGCAAACAGATTTTTTTTTAATTTTGCTGGGTGAACTTTATGGGTCAAATACAAATCAAGTTTGTGTTTCATACCTGTTCGTGTTTAATACCTGTCTCTATGAATGCTTCTAAGTTCCAAGCTCAGAGATTTTATTCACCCTGAAACACAGGTCAAGTTTATATTTGGTCAAATGAAGTCAACTTGTCATCCTAAAAGCTGGAACTTTTGGACCCGTGACGATACACAAAAAATGGTCACGGACTTGCACAAGGTCCAGAGGTGTAACGTGGCAAAGCAGTAACATGCGATTCTTCACCGTTGTTGAGAAAATCGGCAGTGAAATACGAGTTTAAATACAGATATTACGGTACAAAGGCTGAAAGCGGCGCGTGACACAGCGAACAAGCGCTGTGCTATCTAAGCACATTGTTGCCGGATCGAGTCCCAGTGGAAGCACGTTTTTATTTATTTATTCAAATATGTATACAGATAATTCCCGGCAATCAGTTTCAACAATTATGTATATAATAAGTTTTTTAAATGCCTTTTATCGTGGAAAAATCGATGTCGTCACGTTTAGACCCTCGCATCCCCTGTTGTGAGAGTGAACATCTGTTCTTCAACTGTAACTGTAGGCTAACGATATTTGTTTTTGAACTATGTTTGCGAACAACATAATGAAATTCGAAAGCGTCGGTTTTTTTAACAAATGGTATTTAAAAATGTTATTAAATACATAATTTGTTGAAACTGATTGCCAGGAATTATCTGTGTGCACATTTGAATATGTAAAGAAAGGTTGCCAGCAGTCAGATTCGATACAGCGACGATGGGTTTTTGAAGCAGGATGCTTCCTCGCTGCGCCACACTCCCCATTAATTTTCCGAGACGTAGAAAGTATTTGAACGCAACTGAATATTTCAATGAGAAGATGCGCATGTTACTGCTTCGCCAAATTACCCCTCTGACCATGAGCTTTTATAACACACAGTATGAATGGAATCTGAATTTTATAATTGCCGGCCTCCTCTTACATGGTGCTTTTTGTCAGCTTCTAAGTGGGTTAAGATGTTTCATGTTGGTAGTTAGGTGACTTGCATATTTAATACAGCTCGTGGAGACACATGTTGAATAAATGAACCCATGCAATTAATTTAGATTTTTGTGAAAGTACTCACATTAAAATTAAGTTACCAACTCAAAATCTACCTACTTTCATAGCGAGTTTTTATTTCAGTAGTGTCTCGGTGAATGAAGTACGGTGAAATCTGAATTTAAGTAAAAAGGAATATAATATGATATACGAAAATACATGCAATAATGTCGATTTAGATGGTTGCCACATTAACTGTTGTTTGAAATAGGGATCGATGAGAATAGAAAAGCTAGTGAAAGGATGAGTAGAGCATCATTTTGAGCTGCCGTTGAAGGTGATCACTGTGACAGAGTAAGTGATGAGGAGAGGCACGAAGCCGGCCAGCAGACGCAAGTCCACAGTGACGGAATCAAACAGAGTGAAGGCCACTCGACGGTGGCGAACCAGCTGGGCGAACTGACGCAGCTGAGCTTGTTCAGCGCTGCCCTCAGCTGTGGTCAGCAGCCGCTGCCAGATCACCTTGACAATGTTGTTTCCAGCGGCTGCTGTGAGGTGAGGCGGCACCACGATCAAAACAAGAATTGTACTATAAATGACGGTTAACATATACGAATATAGGTATAAAACAGAATTGATTTCTCCAGTTTTAGACGATAAAATGTACGAGACATTGATAGTACCGAAAAGTAATCCGAACAGAAAGCTCAACAAAAAATGTTGGTTAGTGGCAGATATCAGGTCCACACAGTCACAAAGATTGTTGTAAATCCTCATCAGTGATGGGATATCCGGCACCTCTCGGTCGTGTATACTGGCAACATCCGAACTAGTCGACTCAAAAAGTGAATTTTGTCTGGTAACGATATTCGGCAGCACAAGTACTCTTTTATAGAAAGGAAACGAGCATTTTGTATCCAAATTGGTAAGAAGTGACGCGATTCTTATGAATCTAGACTTAATGAAAACGGCCAAATTTACAAACTTCAGAAGATTCATCAGCAAAAATTGTACGGTAATTGCCCAACATGCAATCCTAAAGATGTATACGAAAATTTTCTCCTCACGTGTCCAGTAACATGGGTTTAAACCTTGTATGATGACTATTACTATAAAATTAGTCGTAATTGATCGCCTGACTGTACTCGAAAAGTCTTTTTCCGATGAGAAAAGTATTGAATCACAGTACCTTAGAAGAAGCAACATTTCTTTGTATTTTTCGATGTTGGAGTAATGTTCAATTATTACAGGTATAACAAACGACGGAAAACACGTAGCTAACGCCGCCCAAGAAATGAGAGACGAATGATGATATTTCAGCGAGTCCTCAAAATTAACGTAGATGGCCACGAACTGGAGAGATATGGCCGCTGCGGCAACAGCCTTGTCGACTCTGGTGGTCTTCAGCGAACAAGTCTCCCAGTCTATGGAGAACGGCGTCAATCCCACCAGCTTGCAGGCCCACAGGAGTGGATTCAGCAACGACAGAGAGCGATACGTGAAGTACATGGTCCGGTGCATCTTCTTCCTGCAAACAAAGATTAAGCTCGGGTAGAATTTTCTGGAAGAGTCTTACAAAAAGAAGAGACAGGATGATGCGTCTCATATTGAGACATTTGTTAGTGGAGAGAACAGTAGAAAGTAAGAGCTGTAGAGTAAGACAGAGTTTAGAATATATAAAGCAAAAAAATGAGTTCGTGGGTTGTAAGGGATATCTTGACCAGAAGAGGGTGGCGCAAAATAGGAAGAAATGGAGGATTGCTTCAAAACAGCCGAGAGACTGACGACAGGGAAAAATGGGCATCTTAATATGCAATGAATTCTCAAATAATAACACTTTTCAATAAAATACTATTAACATATGGCAGAGTAAACTCAAAATGGAATCGTTTGCTTGTTTTTTTCGAAATATACAAATTATATAAGATGGTTTTATTTTTAGTATTTTTCTATTAAACATAGGATATCATCGATATTGAAAACCATTTTTGGCTCATAGTTAAGATGTTTTTTTTAGGTACACCCAGTAACGAAAATGATCAAAAATTAACAACTTTAACGTCCGCTCGAATCTTTGAAATAAAAAAATAATAAAAAAAAAAGATACCTACTTAGCTAGTTGTGAGCAGTTACACCGGGTACAAAACAAAAACAAAAAAAAACTTTATTCTACCCTGTTAATTTCTTTGAAAACTCGACGGAAAATTAATTTACAAAATTTTAAATACGATTTCCTGTTCTAACTACCAAAACGCATAGTAGGTGCAGATTTGAAGTCTCTGACTTTTTCTGTTAAGTGCTATAGGTCACCACAGAAATACTGACAACAATAGTGCTCCGTTTCCCGTAGGTCACGGAGACCTTAAAATGAGTGGAATAACAGCAAGAATTTTAATCCTCTAGCATTAATCAGAAAATCCTATTACAAAAATTAAAAATATTGATAAATAGTTTTTGAAGTGAAAACTTCTATTGTTGCGTTACGCGATGTTTGGGGTTCCTGTGAGTTCCTAGATGCCACCTGTTGTACATTAGGTATGCGCGCTGAACTCTTTTTATCCGACTAGACGACCAGTGCGAAAATTTCTCTAATAAAATACGATGAATAGTGAGGTTGAATGCTTGTGATATAACGAAAAGTAGAATCGTACTTTTGCAGCAAATATTTGTTTAGTGTGAATGGGTACGCATTAAGACATATTACAAAACAGTTAGGAAAATTTAAAACACACTGTATGTACGATGAACTGTCACTAACCTTAACAGAATACAAACAGCCTGAAAAAAAGCACACAGCACACAACATATCAACAGCTCTGTGATACGTGTTGCTTTGCGAATTAAATGTTTACATTGAAATTGTATAGCAAAACAAAAATGTTTCCTTAACAGAAAAAAATATATTAAAAGCTACTAATTGTATAAAAAACAGGGCCTAATTCCAAAATATTGCTTTTATAAAATTTGATGTGACCAAAACAGACACCTTGGCCTTTAAAATAATACTTCATTAATTGATTTCGGATAGGCATCAAGCGAGGGTTTTTTTTTAAATAAAAAGTTTAGAAATGATGATATTTTTGCCCCTTAAGAGTTGAATTTGGAGAAAGTTCTTTCTTAAAATATGATATGACCAAAGCGGATACTTGAATATTTTAAACGATACCTCATTTATACTCGTAGATTTCGGTTAGGTATCAAGGGAGATAAATGGCACGTGACTGAAAAATGCGTTTTAGAAATATTAATACTACTACAATTTAAGGGACGAATTTTGAAAAATCCCTTTCTTAAAATATGGTGTAATGAAACCGAAGACCTTACAAAGTCCTCAGTCTTTAAAATGATACCTCGTGTATCAATTTTGTTTAATTATCAAGAGAGATAAATGACCCGAGATACAAAAAACGGGTTTTAGAAATACTGATATTTTGCCCTTTAAGGATTAAATTCAGAAAAAATCCATTCTTAAAACACGATGTGACCATAGCGGAGACCTTAATCTTCAGAGTGATACCTCATTTATCTATTTCGGTTATATTTTAATGGAGACATATGGCTCGTGACACAAAAATGCGTTTTCCTTTTAACGGCTGAATTCCAACAAAATTCTTGCTTAATATGTAATGTCACCAAAGCTGAGACATTACTCTTCATATTCCTACTTCATTTATCGATTTCGGTTAGAGATCCATGGAGACAAATGGCTCGAGACACAAAAAACGCATTTTAGAAATATTAATATTTTTGCCCTTTAAGGGTCGAAATACAAAAAAAAAATCTTAAAATATAATTTGACCGCAACGGAGACCTTAATCATTAATTTGATACCTCATTTATCTATATCAGTTAGATATGAAGGGAGATAAATGGGTCGTGACACAAAAATGCGTTGTAGAACTATTGATACTTCATCCCTTTAAGGACTGAATTTAAAAAAAATATATTTCTTAATATAATTATGACGTCACCAAAGCTGAGACGTTACTGTTCATAATCCGACTTCTTTTATCGATTTCGGTTAGATATCCATGGAGATAAATGGCCCGAGACATGCACGAAATGCATTTTAGAAATATTGACATTTTTGCCCTGTAAGTGTCGAATTACTAAAAATTCCTTCGTTAAAATATAATGCTACCATCTTTAATATGATACTTAATTTATCTATATCAGTTAGATATAAAGGGAGATGAATGGCTCGTTACACAAAAATGCATTCCAGAAATATTAATACTTTTTCCCTTCAAGGGCTGAATTCAAAAAAATTGTTTCTTAATATATGACGTCACCAATGCTGAGACGTTACTCTTAATAATAACACTTCATTTATCGATTTGGGTTAGATATCCATGGAGATAAATGGCTTCAGACACAAAAATGCATTTTAGAAATTTTGACAATTGTACCCTGTTAGGGTCGAGTAACGAAAAACTCTTTCATTAAAATATAATATTACCACGGAGAAGACCTTAATCTTTAATATGATACTTCATTTATCCATATCAGTTAGATATGAAGGGAGATAAATGGCTCGTGACACAAAAATGTGTTCCAGAAATATTGATACTTTTGCCCTTTAAGGGTGGAATCCCAAAAAAAAATCCTGTCTTAATATATGGTGTTACCGAAGTGGAGATCTTAATCTGTAAAATGATACATTATTATACTATTTCAGATAGGTATCCAGGAAGATAAATGACTGATAACACAAAAAACAGCATTTTAGAAATATTGACATTTTTGCCCTTTAAGGATCAAATTCCGGAAAATTCCATTCTTAAAGTATCATGTGACCAAAGTGGGGATCATAAGCTTTAAAATGAAGGCTCATTCATTGATTTCGGTTATGAATGAAGGGAGATAATGGCTTGTGACCAAAAAATACCTTATAAAAATAATATATATGATTTTGATGGAATTTTGCATACTTATACTTTAAAACAATTAGAAAAACACTGTTTGTGCTTGATTTACAGAAACATAAACACTCTCCTCCTTTCCCCCTCACCTTAATTTCTGTGACCGATGTTCATACAAAACCCACAGTTTTCATCCTATTTTGATAGTAGTGAGGACACGTATACTCCAAAACAAGGCGGTCTGGTAGCTCAACGGTTAAGGCGCTTAATTCCGTAAGGGAGCGTCCATTAATTACATGAGTGAAATATGCTGGCTCGACGGAAATCTGACGTGGGTTTTTAAAATTCTTGAAGGACAGTGGAGCTAAAAAAAAGCTCATAAATGACATAGATGACGACTTTAAGGGGGATGTAAGGTCTAGAAACGACGTGTATACCTACTTTAGGAGGTACAACCGCCCTCGTAAGCAGGAGAGCTAAAAAAGAATCGAATAAATGTCTCAAAAAACTACCAGGTTGATCGGCAGGCGGGGTATCAGGAATTCCGGAAAAACACCACACGTAATTAATGGTTGCCCCCGAAGTTCTCTCTCCGGTCGCGGGCTCAAATTCCACGGTGAGTAGAAATTTTTAGGAGCTGTAATTGATTATATTAGATACGCCAAGACGTTCAGTGGTTCTGATTCCACATTAAATTGCAGGCCCCTTAAGAAAGGAATTAGCCTTCTTGCCTCTAACACAATAGCTTGGTACATCTCCTTCTGGAAGATTCGACCAACCGTCGGGTTGTGGACGAAGTTAGATTTTTAATTTTTGAAGTGAAAACTTCTTTCAGCGCGTTGGGCGATTTTTGAATGGGTACAAAATAGGCCCGTTTACACGTACGCGCCAAACTGCCGGTCTGGAACGGCGCTCCGGACTGCCGCGCCGGAGTGTGAAGTTGGACCGTCGCTCCTGGAGCGTGCGACGAAAAATGGTCAACACTCCAGTCGCGCGCGCCAGGACTGCGGGTTGGAGCGTACGCGCCAAAAATGACCGTGATCCCGTGGCGCGTGGACTTTCCGCCGGGTTGGAAAGTTTTGTAGACGGTCCAGCTTGCAACATTCGGTTTTCAGGTCGTCGTTGTTTTTGTTAGTTGTGCTTCTGTTTATAAGTGTATTTAAAATATCCTCCAAAGAAATGACAAACTAAGCAATATGAGCTGCTTTACAAAAAAAAAATATTTTTTTTTGTACAGAAAGAATTAAATAAACAAAGTTTATATGGGCGGAAAGATGGCACGAAACTAGAGATCTATATGGACACATGCCTGTTTAGTAAGAGCAACGGGAAAATAAATGACCCAGATGATTTTAAAAATTGTCTACGAAACGACAGTTCCATATATAACTACATTTTAATAATAAGAATATTTTATTAAATTGCAATGGAGCGCACGCTCCTGTGGCAATTTCCCTACACACCCAGTTTCCCCCTTTCCTGCACCCACCTACATTTGTTCTCTACAAATTTTAACTTTAAATTCTTTCAACGTTTTTGGTAAATTGTTCATCATTTCCCTTTGTAGCTTATTCCAATACCTGACACCCTTACCTAAAAAGGTTAAGTTAAAGTTAGTATCTCCACAAATATCAAAACAGGACACAGTCATGAGGAAGATCATAACTGCAGAGTAATGTTTGCCTCCCACTCTTCGTTTTTTGGCAACTGAAATATCCCTCCGAGATTTGAAATTGCTTGCATTTATTTTTCTCAGTTCTTTTCGAATTGCCGTCGAGTTTCTTGAATCCTATCAGTGACGAAATCTTTGTTTTCACTTTCACATACGTTTATCCTGCTGAATTCTACTAACTAATCATATTTACAATTTTTTAAAATTTTTATATTTGTAGTCATTTGATTTTTTTAACCTTTTACAAACATAGAAAATTCAAGCTCTATAAATCCTTCCAAATTATCTCTTGACCACATTTCTCAAGATTGAGATTTTTATCTGTTAAAGCAGGGTAAAGTTAAATAAAGTCACCCAGAAATTCGAACCAACAACGAACTTGCACTGACGCATCAAGACTGCAGACCGACAATTCACGTGTAAACACGAGGCCCTGTTAGACCTGAGCGCCAGATGTGCGCATTCGGAGCGCGCGCCAGGCCTCTCTGACCACCGAGCATTTACACGTAAAGGATTGATCCGCGCGCCTGGAGCGTACGCTCCAAAACCGCCGGAAAAACCGTGCGTGTAAACGGGCCTAATCTCATGAGTTTGCATGAGTAGCACTGCGATGTTAGGTTAAGGAAGCTAAGACAGTGCCAGAAAGTGCAGCCAGTAGAAACCTTGTCCCCAGAGTGTTACGTCCACATGGAATTATTATTATTTAGTATATCTGTGGCTATACTGTAAGTATAACATGTCGTGCGTATAGTATTAATAGTTTCAAGTTTTCACTTCTGTCGGTAGTCCCCAATGGCTGCAATTATTTTTTTCCTTAACTTAAAGTGATGTAATTTCATTTGTTTTTTACTTCTATTTATACCATTCATCCCAACAAGCTACATGTAGCTCATTACCTTAGTGTCATTGTAGCTTGTAGTAACTAGACTAAGATAATTTATTATTACGGCGCACATTGATCTTAATAAATAACGCTCCGTTCATAGAAATTTAACCGTAATTCAACTGTTGTCATCAAGGAAATTTATATTAAAAAAAATGGTTCGATTTGTTTCTCTATGAATCCCTTCTGGTACAAAAAGTGTATTTGAAACAAAAATACTCGTATATACTGATGTTATTGTTATTTTACGAACACATCAAAAAAATGAACAGACTCTCAAGATTAACAGTTGAATGCTATGAAAACCGCAATGAAGAAAGACATCAAATTAGTGGGAATCACTCCTAAGGACTTCGAAAACAGAAAGACATTTAGATCCAAAATTTACAAATGGCAAGTTTACCAGGAGGAAAACCCGAAGAAAACAATTGGAACAAGGTCTAATAGACCAGAAGCCTGCAGCAGGCCTATGAAGGAAATACGGGCATAAAGGAAAGGAAACTAACGCTTCTAAGTACCTTGAGTAGATCTTATTGGCTTGTCCACAAATAACAATCAATAATAATGAATATCAGGACGTTGCTATGAGATTATTGTAATGTCACCGGTTCTTAATACATGCGCAAAATGCTTCTATTGTTACTGTCAAAGTAAAGAGAATATAGATATGAAATTACTGTAATCACTCCTCAGTACATGAGCAAAATTTCAAACAATTCGGACATCTGGAATTGGGTTAAAATTCAACCGCAAAATTCCATCACATTCAATCATTTTTCTATTGTTACTGTCAAAGTAATGAGAATAGCAGGACATCGCTATGAAATTATTGTATTGTCACCGGTTCTTAATACGTGTGCGAAATTTCAAACAGCTTCGGACACCTGGAAGTGGGTGAAAATTGAGTTGCAAGATTACGTTACATTCATACATACAGGTCAAGCTAATAAATAGCGTGTAAAAAAGCGAAAGATCTGAGGAGTAACTGTGACAAGAGTATATGTTGATAAACATAAATCTGCTACGTATATTGTCCTTCCTGTAAAACAGTATATTAATTGTATAGTTTTAAATATCATACTAGTACTTACTGAATTTACTATCGAATAAAACTTAAATGTATATAGCTCCGTTGACGGAGATACTTGCTTCACGATTATGCTCGCTTCTACAGAATGTCAGGGCCAAGCAGCCTTCTGTTGGTGTAATTAGTGAAATTGCATTAAATAAATGAGTGGCAGTCTTCGATCCACGACAGGTGGACCGCTACTGCACTTCTTCAAATTAGGTTTGTAAAGGTGGACAGAACGGCGATTTCTCGTTTTTTGTCGTTAATATATTACAACTTTGGATGTTATTTCTCCGATAAGATTACTAAATATTATTGTATTATGTGCTTGTCGCTTCTCAGTGGAATATTTTATTATAATAACTGTACAATGCTGTAGGTGCTCCCGAAGTTAGGATATTGTGGCAAAATACCAACTTCATATTACGGATTGATATTAAAAACTGGGAACAGAAAATATTTTAAGTACGGTACATGGCTTTCAAATGATTGGTCATGAAAGAAATTTATGGGACCATGTGAGGGAATAATTTGATCGAGTTTGAACTAATTATACCACACGGGCGTGGCAAACAAGTTATGGTAGTGGGGGAATAACAAAGAAAGTAACGTAACGATCATGCAGTCGACATCAGGAATGTAATGGAGAGGTACATTACTGGTATAGTTTAAAGAAAAAGAGCGATAAAAAATAATGAACGAATTAATCGCAAAACTGTTAAACTCCGAAAACTGACGAGAGTGTTGAAATGCAGGTATAAAATGTAATGGAAAAAAGATTACTGGGAAGAAAAATGAAAACCAGTTTGACTTCCATGTTACTTGTAATATCACAGGTGTTTTACTTTCACTATTTTACAGCTTGGGTGCTCCAAAGAGGATCGAGTGTTTTTACTTCACATACATACTCCACTAACTAAGAAACAATTAATTAAGAATTACTTGACCGGAAATCGCTTCCGGCATGGGCTGGCAGCGAAAGAACAGGCTGTAGTAGATTATTTGGGCGGCGATTAGTATGTGGAAGGGAAGCAATGACAACGACCACAAAGCAGAACCTGTTAGGGCAGTAAGGAGACGGAAAGTTTTCAATTCTGGATAGGGGTGTCAGGGACCGAAATAACGTACAGAAAGATTTTCCTCAAACAAGTAAGTTTGTTAAGAAGTATTTGGGGGTCTCCGACAGTATAAGTGCGTTTTCGAATAGTTTCATCATTCTCGACATTTCCGACTGAAATAAGTAAATACGAGACAATCAATGAAAATATACAATCCGTATCTTGCCACAATAAAGAAAATATCCATAATTACGGCTTGTGGTGTTCCAAGTCATGTTGAAACAATATACCACATTGCTCGGGATCCAAAAAATTTTCGAATTTTTATTAAAAGTGCGAACATGCCCAGGCAACTCTTCACAAAGAAAAATAAGCGCTTCGCAATAATCCTAGGATCATCGTGCGTAGTAGACACATGTAAATAGTGGCACTTTTAGGGGCGGAGTAGACTGACAAGCAATCTCAAAAAATCTAAAAGTGAGCGTTGCATTGGAGTTTGAGCAACATAGCAATTCAATTAAGGATGAAACCGTTGCAAGGAGGACGTTCACGATTCTAAGAAACTATGATCCGTGTACAGCAGACTTGGAGTTGTCTGTAAAGGTGCAAATTTATTACATCAACGAGAAATGTGCTTTAAGTGAGCGAGATTGCATTCAACGTTTAGACGTAATTAGAACACGAATGTATTTTCTGATTTCATTTGATCTGTTCCGAGGGTCGAGAGAGCTGTAACATTTCGGATTACTAAACCCACACCAGAAAAGTTGTCTTGCGTGATCGCGGGTCGAATATCATGATCCTTCCATCATCAGGGATGGAGCTCTAAGCTCTTCATAGTGGTCGCTTACACACAGCGCTGAGCGTACGCAGGCAAACCTCACCTTAATATGTTACGTCCCGTTGACTGGAGCGCCAATATCCCCATGAACCGGCTGTTCTTTGGTCGTGGCTTATCTGTGAGATGATAGTCGCCAGGCTTCACTCCTAACCGACACCGCAAAATCATCACAGTTGACCGCCTACACACACTACCCCGCTACAACTTTGTCCACTGCAGATAATTTGCGCTACTCTGTTCACACCAACAAATAATTCTCATCACCTACTTAAATTTAATTCACTTGTGATATGCCAAGAGTGATTAATTTCAATTGTCAATGAGCGGTTCCTTTTTTTATTCTGCAAGATAATTAATAAAACCCTGAAATTTATTATTCGATTGATGTTAACTTGATCTTTTATTTTGATTATCTCAGTTATATCCATAAATTTAACTGTAACCATTTGAGTCATAAAGTTCGGGCCTTTCTTATCCATAATTATATCAATATATCATCTAATCTCTTATATAATCAGCCATTGTCGCCGCAAATCTGTCTCCACGCTTTCTACCTCCGTTCAAACGTTTGCAGCGAACTTTTAGGTTCACATTTGTATACAAGCGATCATGATCTTCGATCCTCATACCATATCTATACAATAGCGACATCGTCTCTGTCCGTATTCAGTACTTCGAACTCCCTTCAAAGTCAACATAAATCAACGGTGAAAATTCAGCCGGATCGGCTGACGCGGTAATGATCTTTCGTTCTTTTACTATATATTGTTCGCCGCAAAACCTCTGTCTTTATTACTTCTAAAACCCCTCAAATTGCTCTGCATGGCTTGGTAGTATTCATACTGTAAAAGTTGAATCCCAGCTTAGCGCTGCTATTAGAACAGTGAGTTGTGTCATTAGGTCTACCCCGATATCCTGGCTTCCTGTGCTTTCCAACATTACTCCACCACATTTGAGGAGAAAAACGGTATTGCTTAGATAATTGGAAGGAGTGGAGGAAACCATCATGACTCCTCTGCATGATGACCTTCTTCACCTTCCTCGAACACGTTTAAAATCGAGGAGACCTGCCTTCATGGAAGCAGCCAATCTCATACATGACAACTATAACTTGTACGAAGAGTGGAGAAAGGAGTGGGAAGCCAACAGCCAACACAATTGTGGGCTTATAAAAGATCCGACAAACTGTGTTCCTGGATTTGACTTGCCTAGCCATATTTGGTGTCAATTGAACAGGTTTCGCACAGGTCACGGAGTGTGCAATGCTACAGCGCATAAGTGGAGTCTCCGTGAAGATGCGTTATGTGGCGGTGGTGGTATCAAAACTGCTGACCACATTATGATGGACAGTCCAGCAAGAAGACTATCTGGAGGCCTTCTACATCTACATCCATACTCTGCAATTAACAAACATTGTGGGTGGCAGAGGGTGCTAAGCACCAATCTTAATTCTGAGCATTCCAATCCCGAATAGCATGAGGAAAGAAAGAATACATAAAAGCATCAGTATGGCATCTTATTTCTCGAATCTTATCCCTCCGGTAATTGCGACCCAAATAGGTTGGTGGAAGAAGTATCTCATTGCACTCGTAGGTCATAGAATTTCGCATATTCTCCAATAAATTAAAACATAAATGACGTCGTCTGTCTTCCAAACTATCCCAGCCCAATCTATGTATCAATTCTGTGATGCTTTCATAAGGGCTGTAACAACCAGTCACGAATCGAGCAGCTCTACTCTGTACCCTCTCCACTGAGTCAATCAGGCCCTTGCAATACGGATCCCAAACTCCACAACAGTAATCCAGATGCGGACGCACTATTGTTTTATACGCTATTTCCTTTGTATAAGCATAACAATTCCTCAGAATACGACCTATGAATCGTAATTTAGAATTAGCTTTGCCTACGACGGAAGTTATTTGCAAGTCCCATTTCATGTTTCTTTGTACTATTACCCCCAGATACTTAAGGGAATCAACCGTGTCAACAAATGAATTGTTTACTTTGTACTCGTGAGCAAACTGATTCTTTTTATTACTTATTCGCATTGCCTTGTACGTTTTGCAATTAAGTGTAAGCTGCCATTTACGGCAACATTCCGAAATAGCATCCAAATCGCGCTGAATTTCTATTTCCCTATAGATAACTGCATCGTCTGCAAACAATCGCAACCAGCATTTAATGTTGTCACCTAGATCGTTTATAAGAAATGGTCCTATTACACTTCCTTGAGGAACGCCAGAAGTAACATCTAGCTTGGAAGAGGCTTCCCAGTCAACAATGAAATATTGTGATCGACCAGTTAGAAAATCACGGATCCGTTACCAAATCTGATCCGATATACCGTATGCTCGAATCTTCGCTAAAAGTCGGTTGTGTGGTACAGAATCAAAAGCTATCTGAAAATCCAAGAATATTGCATCAACTTGCGAACCTGCATCGATAACTTTCATTACGTCATGGGAAAATAGGGCCAATTGAGTTTCACACGATCTCTTCTTCCGAAATCCGTGTTGACACGGTGTAAGTAACTCGTTCTCAGCTACAAGCATATGACATGCTCCAGAATTCTACTGCATACAGATGTTAAAGACATGGGTCGATAATTCCTAGGATCACTCCGATCTCCTTTCTTGAAAACAGGAATTACCTTGGCTATTTTCCAGTCGGAAGGTACTTTTTTCTCTTCTAAACATTTTCGGAATATATCTGACAGAAATGGTTCAATTTCCTCCGCGTATTCTGAAAATACTCGTGCCGGTATATCATCGGGACCTGGCGCTTTACCCCACTTCAAGAGCTTTAATTGCTTAACAATAACTACGCTATCAATTTCTACCGGATCCATCTCTAATGGATGTGGTAAAGTGGGTATGTTTTCCATGTTTTCGCGCATGAATTAATTTTTAAATTCGGTGTTAAATACGGTAGCCTTGTCGCGGCTGTCGTCAACTTCCCGACCGTCTTGTATTAGAACTGGTTTATTGTTGTCGCTACAAATAACTTTTTTTACATACGACCAAAATTTTTTAGGGTTTTCGGTAAGGCTCTTAGAGAGAGAATTGCAACGAAAGTCATTAAAGGCCTCACGCATTGCATTCTTAACATGTACCCCTATCTCATCTAACTTATCTAAATCGGTCCTCTGCATTGTCCTTCTTGATCGTGCGTGTATCTTCCTTTGCTTTTTGAGCAACCGTTTAACATCACGTGTATACCATGATGGATCATTCCCTTCCCTGATTGTCCGTTTCGGTATATGCAAGTCCATACCTTCCCTGACTATACGTATGAATCGTTGCCACATCTCTTCAACGGTTCCTCTTGCTACTATGAAGGTATGGTAAATGTTCTAAACCACTCTTTTGAATCCTTTTCGAATCTGTAAACGATCCTTTGTTTTTCATTTTTGCGCGTGGATGCTAATTTTACTGTAGCAATTACAGCTTTGTGATCACTTATTCCCGTGGTAGTAGAAATGTCCGTGAATAATTCAGGCCTATTTGTAACGAGAATATCTAAAATATTTTCGTTAGCGTTGAGGCATCGCGTTGGTTCGGTTACGAGGTGCTCAAAATTGTGATCTGAGAAAAGGTCTAGAATGATTTTGCAAGTTGCTTTATCCCAGCCACCAGTAACGTGAACGTAATTTGTCCAGTCGATATATGGCAAGTTGAAATCACCACCTAGCATTATTGTATGGCCCGGAAATTGACGAGGTATATTATTCTCATTCTTCCTTAAGGCCTCGGCAATAGTTACGCCTGCATCTGGTGGACGATAGAAGGAGCCGTTCACAAGTTTTGTCCTAGCTACATTGAGCTTAATCCATAAGATTTCGCAGACAGTATCGACAACTATTTCGTTACATGGGAGGTACTTACTAATCACCGCCATGGTAATGCAACCTATCCTTACGAAAAACGTTCATGCTGCCATTAAAGATTTCCGCGGAACTTATACCGGTTTTAGCCAACTTTTTGTGCCTATTACGATATCAGCATCTGTAATACAAATAATGTTTTCAAGTTCAGGCTGTTTATTACAAACACTTTTGCAGTTAACTACTAGAACTTTTAATGTTTGAGATTCTTTTAAGCTACCTCTAATACGCGGAGTTAAATTCATTTGGGCCGTCCGTAAGTGAATTTCCTGTTCAGGGTCATGCTCCCTCAGTCTTTTTTTTTTTTTTTAAAAAAAAAAAAACCAATGCACTTCACATGCCCCTGCCACCCGTGTAGCCGATTTACGTGTGTAGTGCACACCTGATCTATTCAAGGGATCGCTACATGATTAACCCCCAGGGCGAAGATCGAGGAATCTGCAGCCAAGACTATCACAGAACCGCCGTAGTCTCTGGTTCAGCCTCTCAGCACGGCTCTGGACCAGAGGTCCACAGTCAGTTCTATCGACAATGCTGCAGACAGTTAGTTCAGCCGAAATCTTGCGGCCAATGGCCACAGAGTTCACCCTTTCTGCAAGCCGCCCAAAGGAAGAGAGGATGACCTCTGATCCAAGACGGCAAGCATCATTGGTGCCGACATGAGCCACAATCCGCAGCTGACTACACCCAGTCCGTTCAATGGCATCCGGGATGGCCTGTTCCACATCTCGGATCAGACCCCCCGGAATACACAATGAATGGACACCAGATTTCATCCCCGAACTATTCGCTATTTCTCTAAGGAGTTCGATAAACCGCCTATCGTTAGAGCTACCGATCACTAGAATCCCCTTCTGCAGTTGCTCAGACCTAGCGGGCTGGGGGGCAGCCAACTCACAGAACGTCGATTGCTGAACTGAATCAGTTCCAGACAATACGTCGAACTGGTTGGACAGTGGTACAAGCTCATCTTCCTGGGAATCAGGCTTGTACGACTGTCCCCGCATGCCCCGACATCCAGAAACCTCACACCAATCACCACCAGGTGACGGCCGCACAGATTCAAACGTCTCTGCCTGGACTGCAGGTACGATGACTGATAGGGGAGAACCTGCGAGATGCTTAGCTTCTACAGGGTCACCAATACCACATCTACTGCACTCACTTGCGGCAGCTTCCAGCTGTGTAACTCGCGTTGCAAAGCTGCATATCAGCCACCTCAGCCAGCGTCTGCACACAACAACCACAGTCCCTACACATGGTACCTTTAGTCACCCAAAGAAAAACTGAGAAGTATATGGGAAAAAACACACACTGCATCAAGCTGGACCAGCTGCCAGAAAATGGCTTGAATCTATAGATATAGTTACGTATTTGATTTTATATGTCTTTTGTTGTACTTGGCATACGATGATAATAATAATAAACCCCTCAAATTAAAACTAATATTTTTAAAGTTTGAAAATCGAACCCTTAGAGTGAAATGCAGGTAATGTGTCTATTTTAGCCAGATCGGTTCAAGCGGTCTTGACACTTTACTATATAGTGCAATGGTTCATAGTCAAGAGAAAAACTTCAAATTTTGCATAGCGAATTCTTAGGAAAAATGTCTTCACGCATGTAACCGCCTTAAATATTGATATAAACTCTTCAAATTTTGCAGAGTGAACCCAAAAGGTAAAGCACAGAGCAAGTTTGTATTTCAGCCAGAACGGACAACGTGGACATGACTTTGTTCCTTTTACTATATAATGCATAGACTCTGTCAGCTTGATATATCTGTCTTTATTACTTTTGTTACTTCTAATTCACCTCAAACTCACAAGATTTTCTTCAAAGGGTGAAACATAAGTAAAGTTCGTATACCAGTCAATACAGTTCAAACGGTCATGACCTTTGACCCTAAAAATTGGAGCTGTTCTATACTAGTGACCATACCCAAAACACGATCACAGCCTTACACCTAGTAAGAAATAATTAAACAAACAAGTTTTTTTTGTTTTGTTTTTTTTGTTAATTTCAGTCTTGTTATACGATTCACTGGCACGGGCTTCAAATGTAATCGAAACCCTACAGTGCAGTGACAGTGGGATGTATAGTCCACTCTTACATAAAGCATTATATCAACTCAAGTTATCCTGCGGTGGAAGCCCACAATCTTAGGCGCATGGCTGATTTACACTGCTTACCCTTTTCTCGAAGGGATTCGGACCATAGTACCTTAGTTTCTTCGGTCTAGGTGATGCTACATGCCTCAAATTTTTGCTATACATAGAGATCATTAATCTTAGAGATCATTAATCTTAGCAAACACATTATTTTATATATTTTGTTCCTGGTCACTAACTCCTAATGATCATCAAAAGTACCTCCAGTCGTCGTAGAAAGTTTAAATTTGGTACACATAAAGTTTTACCCCCAAATAATAATAAAAGTCCATTTCCGTATTACCCCAAACGAGAAATAACTTTCTATCCTAACATCCTTATATGCCACAAACTTTTACTATAAATGAAGCTTAATAAGCTTGGCTAATGTGTTAAATTACTTCGTTCCTCTCCTCACTCGAAAGTTGGAGAAATTCAGAGTTTCTTTTACCGATTACGATAATTCGTCATCATAGTTCCACACTACTTCCGGTAGTCCTAAGAACTGGTAATTTGGTACACATATAGGCCTAGATCCTATGGTTTCATCCCCAAATCATAAAAAGTCCAATATTATTGATTTTTCCGGTATTTATCCAATGGCAACCCTAAAAGTGAAACGCTTCGGTTCATTTTTGTCTTTAATTGCTTTGCTCTTGAGGGAGCCATATACCTCAAATTTCTGTAATGCTTACAGACTAGCAAGATAAACTAAAGCATTAAATTTTACTTTCTTTCAACACTTATTTGGAAGTTATTGGTGAACCGTCTACTCGGATGATGGTACTTGCACTGGCACGACATTGCTCGCCCACAATGAATGAGATGCGAGCGAATTGTTTGAAACGAAGGTGGACATTGTCTAGGGCAGTAGTTTCCAATTACTTTTTCTCGAGTACCACTTCGAGAAAGAACTGAATCTCTCGTAACCATTATAGCTGAAATGATAAATAAAAAATGAACCAGTTTTCTGAGAATAATTACAGTAATATAATTCTTACACGGAGAGAGAGAGAGTGAATTGTTTGAAACGAAGGTGGACATTGTCTAGGGCAGTGGTTTCCAATTACTTTTTCTCGAGTACCACTTCGAGAAAGAACTGAATCTCTCGTAACCATTATAGCTGAAATGATAAATAAAAAATGAATCAGTTTTCTGAGAATAATTACAGTAATATAATTCCCACACGGAGAGAGAGAGAGTGACAGAGAGGTATTTTGACTGACTTAAAATATTTTTGGCGATAGTAATGTTTGCGTAATTGGTTTGTTTCAATTAGCTTAGCGAAGAGATTGCTGCGTGTACCCCTTGAAGCAACCTCGCTTTCCCCTAGGGGTAGGAGACCATAAATTAGGAACCACTGGTCTGGGGCAGCATTCAGTCTTTAAAAAAATGTAACATTAGAATACTGGGAATTGCAGATAACCTACAAAAAGAAATAAATAGGAATAATCTCGTGTGGTTGTAATGATCGAGTGGGCAAGGTTTTTTTCCAGCTGCACAATCCACCACTAGCGTAGCCGCCTAACCCGGTATTCCTACCGAGTATATAGGAAACCTAGAGTTTAAAGTGGAATGCGAACCACAGGAGCATTGTGGCGTACTTCACATACACGCAGCAAGCTGTGCGAGAAGTTATGGCCGAATTAAAGGCCTTTGAAAATTCCAGCCGGAACTGGGTTTCAAACCGGGGACTTCCAGTCTCCGAACCACTGAGCCACTAGACTCCTCTTGCAAAAGGAAATGAAATCCCACAAAAACAATTCTTGTAAAAACAGGTCCAAGTCTCATGGTTGTTAACTGACAATCTTGATCTGAGCGTGTAATTACTTCATTTTCGGAAACAGAATGACCTGTTTTGGTGTTGCGGATTGTTGATTTAAAAATATGAAATATAAAATTGGGTGACTTTGCTGTTATGTATGCAATGTTTAACTAAAGTAGATAGTAATACTTTTACCTTAGACGGCCATTGCGAGCACTCCACTGTGTCCGGTGACAACGGGAGGAACCGTGTGCCACGTGCAAGCACCTATGATCATCGCGTGGGTGAGAAGCTACGGATCAACACGAGTCAGCGAGACGCCGCATCCTCGACGATGGACTCCACGCGTACACCAACGCCTTCTGCATGCCGGTAAAGTGACTTCGTCCACAACTCCCTGCAACGAGTTTTCCACCCCCAGCAGGTGTAGTGCCCAGTGAGAGTCTCATATTCTGGGAACTTCCTCAAGTTTATCAGGCCCTGACTGTTAGTATAATTTGGATCTTCAAGCTGATAATGTGAATCTTTTAAATGAAAAGATGTCACGACTGTACAATCAGTGTTTAAATTTCAATTATTGTTAGACGCTTTTTAGCGAGGTCACAATATATGTTTTTACGACTGTACGTGAACGCGACGTCACGATGACGTCACGTTAACAGTCGCGAGGCAGCGGTATCCCCATCTAGAATTAAACCGACATTTCTTATGGGCTCTCGTTTTGGCACCCAAAAATGTATGATGTTCATAGTTTTGTTTCTGCATGACAAATTCACAATGAAACTGACATTTCTCTTTCATTGGATATAAAACCCTGTTGCCTACCGATTATGCAATTTCTCATAAATTTCAAAAAGCACCACTATAAGAGAGTGTTTTTCTGTAATAAATATGATATTGGCCATAGCATATCATTTAGGGAGATCCTCCTTCCTTAAGGGAACCCTAAATGATATGCTGCGATCACTACACTAATGGAAATACATCAACTGCATTGCTTTCCAGCCTAACAAATACATAAAATCCATTTTCCTCCTACCTCTATCGAGTTTTACTAGTATTAGAGAAAAACATTCGCAATATGATTTTCATTTTAGTTAAAACTATGACATGCATAATGGCCAACTCAATTATTTATTTTTTTAATTTGATGTTTTTATTTTTAAAACAAGAATCCACATCATTGGGACAAGCCATTCTGTTTCAGAAAGTAAAGTGAATATTTGCTGTAGAAGGCAGATTTTGCTCAAAACAAAATCTCATAACTTTTTAGCAGTAAACAGCCACAAAACTTGGCCCTATTTTTACAATGATTGTTTTGTGGCATCTTATTTACCTGTAGTAACAGCCAAATCCGAACATGATCCATTCCAACTATATAAAGTATAAGGACCATTTTTCAACTATATTTAACATTCATCAAGGTTATAATTCCTGATTTTACTACCTCTTTTTTATTTTATGTGTTATTTACTAATCATTCATATTGCAGCTACAAGTACTCTCAGCTGTTGCAGGTAGCAGAACCTCCCGCCGTGGGCTGCCTTTTCGCGACTTGTGGCTGGCAGGGGCGTAGCTACTATGGGGCTAGGCGGTGCAGTGCACCGGGGCCCTCACGCTCAGGGGGCCCCCAAGCATACCTCAAGGGGCCCTAAAGCGCACCTCTAGGGGCCCTTCAAGCGCAGTTTAGAGGGCCCCACGAGCCTTCACGGCAAACTGGCGACCTTTTTTTTTTTTTTTTTTAGCTCTACCGTCGTCTAAGGGGCTCCTGAGAGTACAAGAGCCCCTCGCTGTGCTGTGCTCAGGGGGGCCCCAACCTCTGCTCAGGGGCCCCTGAAGAATAATTCAAGGGCCCTATTCCTCAGTTCAGGGGGCCCCTACCAGCACACAAAGCAAAAAAAAGGTCGCCCGACTGGCCTGAGGGCCCAAAATAATTTTTTTGCACCGGGGCCCTTGTTGACCTAGCTACGCCACTGGTGGCTGGTCATAGTAAACAATTATGCTATTACTAATTACAATATGTTCCATATCCCAGAAGCTTTTACACAGCAAATGTCCACAGAACAAGAATAATAATAGTAATTATATCAATAGCTATAATTGGAAACTGCCAATGATAAATAATTGAAGTAACCATAAACTACAAATATCCATATTAGAAAACAAAGAGAGCAACTTTTTCAATGCTTAATAACTGGAAAAAAGTGAATATATTTCATTATTAGACTCTTATTTCTTATTTCACAAACACATGTAAGATCATTGAAACATAAAAATTTGATTTGCAAGTTGATGTCATCTTCAATAGAAAAAATAAAACAAAAAAATCACACAAAGTGACTGTGTTTACAGATCCAAAAATTACTGATCTATTCATTTTTTTTTTAGGAGAGGGGTGTACTTAGTCTCCTTTCA
>JARYHS010008110.1:0-29241 GCA_031002005.1 Vandiemenella viatica
CGAGGAAGAAGAAGGAGCCATTTTTGATCACTTCTGTCCAAGACGAGCTGATGAACGGACGTGACTTGGGTCCAAGACGAGCTGGTGAATAGACGTGTCAGCCCGGCCCGCTCTCTGATGATCATTGTGGTTGATCATTTCTTGCTTTGGGAAAGCGAGATGTCGAGTGGCATGCTTGCCATTATTTGGAAGTTATGCTAATAACGCGGGCGTAGCCGCTTATTTAGCTTCCAGTGCTGCAGTGGCATTGTGTTTGTCGCTCACCATCACGGCGATGATTCTATGGTAATGTACCAGAAACGACGGTCACTATTCAGTGGATTTTAACAGACTTATGTGCCCTTAAGCGACGCCTGGGTTAAGACTCTGCTCCCGCCACTTAAATTCTGAGCTAGCTGAATTTATATTTCGATTCAATTTTTTTTTTTCTTAAGCATCTTGCTGTTTGTTAATTCAATTTTGATGCTTTTCATTCACTTTATACGGCGCCCCCTGGGATTTTCCTTTGTACAGTAAAATGTTAGCTTCAATTTGATGGCCTGTGTTGCCATGTTATTTCAATGTTAACTTTGCTGTTTTTATTACTTGTTTGAGATATTTCATTCAGTTTTGTTTGCTTACTCCGGCGAATTGTAAACGTCGGGTATTGCTTGTTTTTGCTGATCTAATTGTGTTTAACGTAACGTTAATTACTACCCGACCTTGTAAGGCCATAAGACTCAATAAATGAGGTTTTATTTTGTGTCTGAAATTCATGGTTCTAGTTAGTAACCTATTAGATCCCCTTATAGCATCATTATTATATGTATTTTCCATTTTTCAGGAATTATATTTCAGAATTATTAATAATTCCCCCCTCCCTTTTTTGGCAACTCACGTTTTCTTAACGGTAGCCAACAAATGGTCTTATTACAATATGTCACCGAATTATTATTAAAAAAAAAACTTTCAAAAGTCCATGGTGATGTTCACCATAAGAGTGAATTATGTTTCATAAGCTCTGCAAGAATGACCACTGTAGTACTAGCTTTTGCCTCAGTCCCTACATCATACACATTAACAACAGAGCCAATAATACGAGGGGCAAGTAAAAAATAAGGTTCCCAACGCTGTACACTGGCCGCGCGAGATACTAGGAGAAATCCGGCATCACCGCCTTCATTGTTGATTCCCCCCACTCCATTCCAACTACCTGGAGAAAAACCGGCGAAGCTTAGTGCCAGTCTAACAGCCATCCGCGATGGATCCCGCAATCGCCGTCACCGCCAGGTGTGAAATCCGTTCAGTGATTCGATTTTTAAACGCGAAGAAGCTTACACCTATTGAAATTCACAGACAGTTGGAAGAAGTTTATGGCAAAGCTTGCATCAGCGTCCAGCACGTCCGCAAATGGTGCAGGGAGTTCTCCGAAGGACGCACAGACGTTCACGACGAGCAAAGGAGCGGGAGGCCATCGGTGTCCGACGAAGTCGTTGTGAAGATTGAGCGCATTCTTCTCGAGGATCGAAGAGTAATGCTTCGGGAGCTGGCTGATCAGATTCCTGAGGTTTGTGAAAAAACCATCGACAACATTTTGACCGAAAAACTTGGTTATCGCAATGTGTGTGCGCGGTGGGTCCCGCATATGCTTTCAGAAACCCACAAAGACAATTGCGTCAAGTGTGCCGAGGGGTTTCTTCGAGAATGCGCCGAGAATACTGAAGAATTCTTGGACTCCATTATTACGGGAGATGAAACGTGGTGTCACTACGTCACTCCGGAAACAAAAGAAGACTCGAAACAATGGCGCCATCCCGGGTCGCCGAGGCCGAAGAAGTTTAAGCAGACGCTGTCCGCAGGAAAAGTGATGGCTACGGTGTTTTGGGACCGAAAAGGCGTCTTGCTTACCGAGTTTATGCCTAAAGGGACCACAGTAAATTCGGACAGGTACTGCGAGACGCTAACGAAACTCAATCGCCGGAGAGGAAGACTGAGCAAGGGCGTTAGGTTGCACCACGACAACGCGCGACTGCATGTCTCTCGACAGACCATCGCCCTACTGGACAAATTCGGCTGGAAATTGCTTGATCATGCCCCCTACAGCCCTGATCTTGCTCCCAGCGATTTCCACTTGTTCCCGAAATTGAAGCCACACTTGGCTGGACAACGCTTCAGTACAGATGAAGAGGTGAAGGAAGCGGTCACCAAGTACATCGGCGGCCTGGCGGCGGAGTTCTTCGAAGCGGGTTTTCAGAAGTGGATAACTCGTCAGAAAAAATGTGTTGAAAGATCTGGCGACTATGTAGAAAAATAGTTTGAAATACAAGCTTTCAGATGGTGTACTTATTTATTGCAATAAAAAATGTCTTAACCCTGAAAAAAATGTGGGAACCTTATTTTTTACTGTATGTCTATTTCGCATAAGGTGGTATACGCCACATCGTCCATGCATAGAAGTAAAAGTCTCTTTGTTCATTCATAAATTACCATAAATAATTTACTAAAATTTAATATGCATTATATAATTAATCAAACATAAGGATCAAAAATCAACTAAAAACAAATTTTATGATTAAAATAAATAATTTTCATACTTCATAAACTTTATCTACTGAAAAGTGCTTTGTTTAGGGCTAGTGGCAAGAAATTTTGCTGCCTTTACTTTTCCTGTGCCACGGGCTTCATTTAAGGATAGAGCTGTGGACAGTAATTAAACAGATGAATGAGGACTTTGTGAGGCAAACGGACTTGCCTCACGTTAAAATATATTTGTATATTTTTAATCTTGTAGTATTTTAAGCATTTAGGTTTCCAGAGGTTGGCAGGACGGGTGACAACTGAAGAGGGAAAGTATCTCTGGCGCTAATATGGTTAACAACGGAGCAAGAATATCGTGAGAGATGTGGCAGAGAGTAATTACTTGAAATTAAAGAGTTCAGCTTGTATGTAGATATATTCCTGTTATTAAAATGAATTTGTTTTATTACTACGTCAACCTTTTATGCGGCTTTTTAATAAAATATTTGATTTAATTATATGGAATATGTCGTATTTGTAGACATAAATTAATACGATAAATCTTACACCCTCAAATCAGCAGAGATATTTGAGACAACGTTGATAGAAAAGTCGAAATCCTTGTAAGAAATGCTTAACATAAATAAGAAGTAATTTCAATATTATTCAGAAAATCAAACCATAGGCACAATCGAAATTCTATGACGCGAAAACGTAACTGCCGTCTGCACTAACTCATATTACGGAAGAATTCAATTTTAACAGGTTATTCTTATCGAAAAAAAAGGTAAGTGACTCGTTTACAGTAGTTTAGCTCCCAACGAAACAACTCATTTAGGGTACAACGATAGAAGAGATAAAGATTAGAGAAATAAGATGCCTTTCGATACATATATATGTATTATTTCTTTTCTGGTGCTGTTCGGGATTGGAATGCACAGAGTTATTTTTGGTGCAAGCGTTCTCTCTCTGCCAACCACAATATTTGTGAATTGCAGATTGTGGATGTAGCTTTGAATGTAAATATACAGCAAAATAAACTACACGTAGCGCCATTGATTGGTGTACAAAAGAAAATGAGAATAACTGAGACGGTACGGCCAACTTGAGTTGTATAGGAAGGAGATCACCCTGATCTTTCTAAGAGACAAAATATTGTACTGAAGATTGCCGACTCAAGTGAAGTGCGACTCTTGAGTTGCAAGCTCCACCGCGTGGCAAGAAGATGGGTTAAATATAGCCGACATCATCCTCCTGATGCGAATTCCAGCTTGTCCTAACAAGATGGTAGTGAAAATAATTTACTTACTGTATATATTTCTAGAACTAAAGGTGTAACTTAAATACAAGCTATTGTCACTACATTGCATCTGGCCACATTTGCCTGCGTCCAAAGCCATGAAGTTAAATAATAATAGTAATAATCTGTTTTGTGTTTTTCTGGTAATAGAAATGCATTTTAGATTAATTTAAAGTTATATTTCATCCTGACGTTTGTTTCAGAAAGTTCATGATGCTTTTGAAAATAAAATATGCGTATTATTACATTAATGTTTTGGTCAGATTTTAATTTTATTTACCATCTACAGTGTGGTTTATTGTGATGATATCTCTCTGAGCCCTGTAAGTTTTTAAGCTGTGAAAATACCACAATAATATTTTCAGTAAATAGTAATTCGTACCATCAGTAAAGAAAGTTGAATGTTCGGAACCTGATTTTAAGTTTTTGTTAAACAATTCTGACGCAGAGTGAGAAGACAAAAATCAGGTTTTAAACGAGACTCAAGTTTATAAACTGAGGCCACTGTGTCAAAATCTATGCCGTTGTTCTTGCACGATTCCAGAACAAACAAACACACAAAAAAAAAAGTTCTAAAAACAACTGTTTTTGCTTTAGTTGTCCCTAAACAGTCGATGCCAATCATATTTCCGGAAATATATTCCAAATACACAAAAACAGCTCCTTTAGTTTTACAACGTTCAATTTTACTTTCCGAATAGAAATAAGTCCCGAATCTTACAGATCTCGGTCACAGAATTTACTTTGTCTTTTTCTGCAGCACTGTTCATTTTATCGTCGCGAATACTTGGCGGTTTCATTACTGGTAGTTAATTTTACCACTCTTCATACCGGAGCCAACGTTATCTGCAGTGGAACGCTAGAGCTGCATTAAAGAAGCAGTTCGCGTGCTTGGAATTCCTACGCGTATTGTAAGCGTTAAGAGAGATTGCTTCTTCCTCAATAATAGAATATCCACTCCCTAATATCGCACTGTCAATTATAATTACCAAAACTATGTGAAAGTGCTACTACACCAGTTTCTCCTTATTTCGGTATCACGAATTTCTATTCATGTTGCACACGTTTTTACTAGGATTTAAGTGCGTATAAGGCGGCTATGAAGGGTAGGATCCAGACTGCTTCGTCTACCAAGGGCCGCCGTTTTGAGACTGGCATACGCAATTAAGTGTTGTGTTCATCTTGTGTTGCCCATGTTGGAAAACGGTACCATATGTACACATACTCACACAAACACACACGTATATAAATACATATATTTAAAAAAGTAAAAGAACTCCATTAACTAAGCTAGATACCCTAGCCAAGATAAATACTTTGTATAAATGTTCTGTATTCACAAAAGTTTTCAAGATAATTGTATAATTTTTCATAATTGACTTGGTGTTTACTCAGTGTCACTTCTCAATGGCCTACCATGAAAGAAGTTATGTCTATATTAATATTGTGCCGTGAAAAGAAATCATAAAGGTGGTGAACATCAAGGCATAGAAGTGGAAAGACAGAACCAATTGATTGGCAAACCCTTCTAAGTTTATACTCGAACTAAAAGAGTTGTTGTTAGATTGCACTAATAGTTTCAGCGATTATAAGAAAGGGTTAGCAGTTAATGTATTTATTTATGTTTTGTTCCATGTCACAAAACGAGATATGTTATTTTAAACACGAAACAATCAATCAATTTGTTTATGTTTTACCAAATCAAGAAAAATCAAGATTAGGTTATTTATGCTAGGCTGAGAATCGATGCAAATAATAAAATGCTGACGGCTTAATATCCCGAATTTGTTCAGAGCATGCCCATCCATCAGTCATCATCATCATCATCAACATTTTCGTCATCAACATCACAATGTGACGTTTTCGCTTCTACAGGTCGTCAGGCGTATCGTCTTCGATTTCTGACTTTAAATGGCTCAGTGTTTAAGGAAAGGTACCCGATTCGATTCCCGGTATTGGCTGCGATTTTCGAAAGCCCTTAGCTCGACCATCACCTCTAGCTCAGCTTGTTGCGTAATGAGAAGCACGCCAGAACGCTTCCGTGCTTCGGATTCGACGTTAAACTGTAGCGCGGATTTGGGCGGCTACCATAACGGGAAATTGTGCAGCCGGTAAGATTAAGACCATTAAGACCACACGAGATTACTTTTATTCTGAAGACCTCTGCAATATTCGCCCTTCACTACGTGTCTCCAATAACTCTCTTAGCTTCTCCATGTCTTTCTTTTCCATCTTTTCCTTGGTTTTGCGGTAGGTTACCTTTCCTTTAATCAAGAGCGTTATGTTCGGCTCTCTTCCCTCCTCCATTCTCATGACATGCCTCAGTTATGGCAATCTTTCTTGTTAGCATCAGTTCTAACGCTTCGACCTTTAGCTACTCCCTGATGCATTGATTATCCACCCTTGTACCGAACTTTCTCTGTGTCTTTCAGAATCCTCATCTCTACCGCCGGCAATCTGTTTAGGTTTTTCTTCCTCCATGTCCAGATTTCAGAGCCACAGATAAACATCGGTTGGTGGTACAGTTTATAGAACAAGATTTTTGTGTCTTTCCCACATTCCACCACCAATATTCTACCTTTGATCAGATGATAAAATTGTCCACTGTTTCATACTCTCTTCCATCATTGCGTTATTAGTTATTTACTTCCCAAGTAAACGGAACACTCCAACCATTCTAAATTTTTATATTCATGTGACGCCTCGTTTGATGCGCCTGTGTCTATTGATACCTTCATTATTTTAGTTTCAAGCCACGTTTCCCCATCGCAGTCACCCATTTTTCCAGTTCTCTTTTGAAATTCTGTTTTATTTCCTTCCAGATCATTATACCATCTGAATATGCCATCACCCTTAACTCTGCCGCGATTCTGTATCTTTGAACTTCCGTAATGGCTCCATCCGAAACCCCACAGGTGACAATAAACTTCCATGTCCTATTCCCCTTTCAGTCTGAAACCAATCCGAGCAACTATTATCTATTAACACACAATTTTCATACTTCTCATAAATGTTTCGTATTAGTTTCACGATTCCTTCATCTGTTTTTTTGGCTTTACCATATGCTTTCACTTCGTGTTTTGTCGTAAGCCTTTTTCAAGTCTATGAAAGCTATTATGGTGTTTTTAACATATCCGCACCTTTCTCTATGATCTGTCCGAATAAAACTGCCTCTACAATTGATCATCCTTGCCTAAATCCATATTGTTCTTCTCTAGTTGTTTCCATTTTTTAGTTTCCTTTTACTCGTATATTTTCAAGCAGTGGCTTACTTCCAAACTAGAATGTTTTAAAAAACATTTCTCTTTATAGGTATCGAAGCTGCACAGAAGCCAATTCCTGTTATGTTTTTCTTTAGTGGGAGATTTGGTACATGATTTGTAGAGGCATTACAGAAAAGAGGGCTTTGTTGTTTTATAGTGAAAGGAAACAAAAATTCTATCTAAATAATTAACAAATATTACATGTAATTGAAGAAGTTGATCTTTTATTCAAGAGCACCAACACTCCAAGCCGGTCGGTAGCACTTTCCTAAGCACTGTTTGATGGGGCACGATAATGACCGTGCCTTACGAGACTTCCTGTTGCCCCACGACAAAGTACTTCCGGTTGTGAATGGTGTCTACCGATGTGGCAATCCTACTTGTAATGCAAAGGCTTCTTAGATCTCTCTGATATATATGTCAACAGGCACGAATCAAACGCTGATCAAACAAATGAGGCCGTTGTATATTTGATATATTTAGAAAATGCCCGTTGCCAAAGATAAATCACAGCCGGAAACGTAATGATTTTTCCACCTTCTATGTTTATTAATACTGTACCACAATTATTTTTTTTGTTGATGTTATCAGTCTTTCGACTGGCAACCCTCCATCCTTTCCTATCTTGGGCTAACCTCTTCTCTTGATCTCTACATATCCCTTACAACCCACGTCCTCAATTATCTGCTTCATATATTCTAATCTCTGTCTTCCTCTACAGTTCTTACCTTCGACCGTTCCCTCCACCAGCAAATTAACCAATCCGGCATGTCTCAAAATATGACCTACCAGCCTGTCTCTTCTTTCTGTAAGCTTCTTCCACAAACTTCTTTTCTCACCCATCATTTCCAAAACTCGTTCATTTCTTACTTTGTCTGTCCACTTAATTTTCGGCGTTATTCTGTAACACCACATTTCAAATTCTTGAATTTTTTCTTTCCCGTATTCCTAAAGTCCATGTTTCGGTTCTGTAAAGTGCGGTGCTCCACACATAGAGTTTTAAAAAGTTTTTTCTAATTCCTAGATCAATATTTACATCATTCCTGCTTCGGCCATCGGTTGTAATTTTGCTTCCCAAATAACAGAATTCACTTATTTCTCCAATTGCATTCGATCCAATTTTTATATTTAATCTGCTAGTGTTGGTATCATTTCTGCTACATTTCATCACTTTAGTCTTGCTTTGATTTATATTCAGGCCAAATTCTTCCTTTACTATGTTGTTCATGCCATTCAATAATTTCTCAACATCCTCAGCCCTTTCTGCTAACAAGACAATGTCATCAGCAAATCGTAACATACTGATTTTTTCTCCCTGAACACTTATGCCACATGGAAATTTTTCTTTGACTTTCTTTATTGCTTCCTCTACATACAAGTTGAATATTAACGGGGATAGACTACAACCTTGTCTCACACCCTTTTTGACTGATGCTTGTTTCTCATGATTCTCTACTTTTAATACAGCCACTTGATTCTTGTATAGTTTAAAAAGTATTCTTCTATCTCGATACTTTAAGCCTGAATTCTTTAAAAGTTTGAACATCTTGTCCCACCTAACTATTTCAAAAGCTTTTTCTAAAACAAACACCATAAAAGTATCTTTGATCCGTCCTTAAGTATTAATCTTAAAGCCAGGATTGCTTCCCTCAGACCACGATTTTTCCTAAACCCAAACTGATCTCCACCTACTATCTCTTCTACTACCCTTTCTATTCTTCTGTATATTATTCCAGTCAGTAATTTTGAAGCAAGTGATGTTAGATTAATGGTGCGATAATTCTCACATTTGTCGTCTTGTGCTTTCTTCGGAAGTACCACAATAAACAAATTTAACAAAAGCAGTTTCACGGAAGTTCAGCTATTCGTGGGACCTGATATCTCGAAAGGCCACGATTCAAATTCCATTCCAGGCATCCATAATTACATTGATTGTGATTTACTGAAATCATTCGATGAAATCGGCAGTTAAAGTTGTGAGCTAAATACTATACTATCGTTGACAACAATGATGTAACTAAGTATCCAAAGAAATCTTGTCAGTGTCTCGAATCAATGCGAAACTCAGTAGAAAATCCAAGATTATAGTTCGTCAAAGGTATTTCTCTAATTGCACTGAACAAAATGGAAGATATTCCTTTAATAGGCAACAACTTATCAAAGACTGTAGAGACCTAACGAGGTCATAACCGAAATCAGGAAAGACGCTTCGTAGATTTGGAATAATTTTCAGGTAACGATTTCAAAGAGATTTTCTACTTCGTCCTTCCTTCTTACTAATCTTGCAGTATACCAAAGAAGTTAACAAAAATAATCAACATTAAGGAATCACGACGAAGTGACGACAACTAAATGGAAATTACTTTGCCTACCTCCTTTTTGGTTTCCAGTTTCCGCTTCCAAAATTCTCCGCGAGGAAATTTAAATAACAGCAAATTTTCCCTCCCGTGACGAAGGTAAGCAATTCGCGTGGTGTGGGAGAGAATTTTTTCCCCCTCTTTTCGCCAGTGCCGGGCGTGAATCTGGTGCGGTGGCTCTCTCTTTGTGAGCCTCATATCTCTTTGCGCCTCACGCGCCTCTCGGCTCTAGTTGGTGTTCCTGCTCTGCATTAATCTGCGCACACAAGGCAGGAGAGAGTCCTTTGTGTCCACCACTGTTCCTCGGAGAGGCAGTCTGCCGGTCATTACTCAGTCTGGAGAAGTAGGGTCTGCCCTGCGTAGAGTGGTCGGTTAATTTTTTTTCTGGAGGGTAGCTGCCGCAAAATAAAGTACTTTTCGAAAGAGCGTTTTAAAAAAGTCAGTAATATAAATACGAGGACTTGCGGAAAGTATGTTACATTTATGCACTATACACTTCTTCCGCATCGAGACACTCTCCCATTATTAATTGTCAAGCGACAAACACTATTACATTACTATTGAAGTTTGTTTATATTCACAGATATTCTTGTTCTTCTCCTCAACCCAGGACCGCATTTAGGCATTGGCTACATAAGCTGTAGCAACTTTTAACCATTGAAGCATAAGGTTGCAATTTACTGAGGTCGGGGCGTATGAATGTTGATTGTCTTACACCTGCAATACGAACTAAAATTTCATAACCTTAATGTTATAAGGGAAAACATATGAAGATAGATTTTTATTTAATTTAATGTTAATTAAAACAGAAAAGAATACCCAGTTATTTGTTTTCTTTTTTTTTGTTACAAAAAATGTATTATTGTAATATCTATGGTTACCACAGAAGAATGAATAATCTGTGGAGTAGGTCAGAGATAAAAAAAAGATTGATGGGTTGGGTTAAGAAGGAAAATGGAGAGGAGAGAGGAGACGTGATGGATAGTACCGTATGAAATGTAAAGGTTGTGTATTATGAAGAATGTTGATATCAATAAAGGTTCATTTACTAATAATAACGAAGACAAGAACTAATTCATTAACAAATACCTTATAATGTGCGGAAGGTTAGGTAAGATAAACTCATTTTGTATGCGATGTAAACAGCGAGTTGCTGTGGGAGGTCCAAGTTTTAATCTTTTGTTTGAAAGTAAGAATTTATAAAAAAATTACACTCTTCCATAATTGAAGTAAGTGTATTTAGAATTTAATATTAACTCTATTTTTTTAATTCGTTTTTATTTAATTTGTTGTTTTAAGTCACTTTTTATTTCTTTTAAAACTTTGTTTCAGCATTCAGGTAACTCGATCGCTTGGTGTGGCGTGAGAAGGCTCTGATTATTGGAGTGTTGTCTAAAAACAGTTTAGTCGCCGTCTTGCTGTCGACATTCCTGTGTGAATAATCAAAATTGTATTTTTAATCTTTCTTATTGCGTACCTTAATCATCTTTTATCCTTTGTTTTATCTTAATATGTAGGCCTACTCTTTGATAATATTACTAAACCGCGCGGGGGATTCTATCATTACCGTGGCGCCACAATCTGATGATTGATTCTTATAGAACGAGACGAGAAAAATTGAAAGTAAAGAATAAAGATTTTCGCTTAGTTCTCGAGATATCGTATCTCAAAATTGACGTAATTAGGTTGAAATACGGCCTGGACCAGAAGAAAAATTTCGATATAGCCAAATTTGATGATAAATTCGTATGTAACTGAACGAGAGAAATTGGAAATAAAGAATAAAGTTTATTGATATCTCGCTTAATTCTCGAGATATTGTAACTCAAAAGTGAGGAGGTTAGGGTGAGATCCGGCCTAGACCAGAAATTTTTTTTTTTTCACCAAAACTACAATTTCTACACGGTGGAAATGCACTATAGGTGTTTTATTTTCTTCCTAGTGATTGTTGCTAGGTTGAAATAAGGCCTGGACCAGAAGAAAAAACACCAAAAGCAGAAGGAACTATACCTATGACCGATTTTTAACATACTATATCTCGAAAACCAAGCGAGATATCAAAAAATTTTATTCTATATTTTCGATTTGTTTCGTCGAGTTCTACAAGAATTCATCATCAGATTTTGGCGCCACGGTAATGATAGAACTGCCACCGCGCGTGTTGGGTGAGCGGTTAACGCTCTGGCCTCGCAATCGGGAGGACGCCGGTTTGAATCCGCGTACGGGCATCCAGATTTTGGTTTCCATGGTTTCCCCAAATCACTCCAGCCATATGCCGGGATGCTTCCTTCAAAAAAGCCATCGACAAATTCCTTCCCTTTCTTTGTCCCCAGTCCCATCCCGCCTCTAATGACCTCGACATCGACAAGGCGTAAAGCCATATGGAAAAAAAATATTATTAAAACTAGTAGGAGGAGACTGTCTTTCCTGGGACAAAAGATCTTAAGCCGGCCCCGGAAGAGACTCCACTCGTCCGCGTGACGTCACAGTTGGATGGCGGGAAATTCTAATGGACCAATGGCGGCCAAGGTCGTATGACGTCACACGTTAGTTCCTCAACCGGCCGCTAGGGAGCAGCATCTCCCAAGGGCTTAATTTCTTTGCCGTTAGTTCATTTGGTGGCGGCGAGATGGCGTTCGGTGACCGTATTTCCAGCGCGCTTTGCGAAATGTGTACACTGTTTCAACGACTGTTATCTCTGTTTACTAAGCGTGACGAAATATGTATTCCTAGCGTCCTGTTAAGCAAGCACTGAACATCTTGGCTACTATCGACACACAGTAAAATATTTTCTTCGGTACTTAAGCGTAAATCATTGCAATTTTACTAAAAACAAAAAAAGTCCACATTAAAACGACCTCGGCAGTGTTGGGGCTAGGTCGCCGGTTCGAGTCCGGCCGCGGTGTTTAAGTGTTTTGTGGAAAAGCCGCAAAGTTACGTAATTTCCACGCCTCGAAAAGCATAAATGTTTCCTTTTAACGGGAAAAAAAGTCATAAACTCCAGATATAAATTCTATGTGTACCTGTTTTCATGAAATTATTTAGCGTTCTTGCCTCTCATTCGGGAGGACGGAGGTTCCAGGCATCCATGGTTTCCCCCAGGTGAATGCCGGGGATGCTACCTTCAAAAGGCCATGGCCGAATTCCTTCCCATCCTTTCCCGTCTCTAAAGACCTCGCTGTTAACATAAATTCCGTTCATCGAAGCAGGCAGACATTAAAAATTAATTCACCGACGAAGAGACGGGAAACAAACTCACTTTTTCATTATGAACAATATAATATAACTCACGAGTGTCACCTACAGTCCGTGTATTTTAAAGGATGTATTAAATTAGGGGTATTTATATTTTTATTTATATTTCTCGTGTCCAGGACATAACAAGTTGAAAAAACAAATAACATTAATTAATTAATATTAACTATAAACACAATTATATAGAATGTGACCAGAATTCCGCAATCTTGATGGCCTTCTCGTTTGCCCTGTAAAGGTCGTCGATATTGCAGGTTTCAGGGAGATTCCTGCATATCAGAAGATGTTGTGGGTTCTGAAGCTCGCCACATTCACATAGATCGTTGTCATTAGTGTACCCCCATTTTTTAATATTATATTTACATCGGGACACTTCAGTTCTTAGTCTGTTTAGAGCCTTCCATATAGCATATGGCTGATTACATCCCGCAGCCGGTGCCTCTTTGATGTTCCTCCACCAGGACAAATTTCAAAATTAGGGGTAATGAAATTGTGTGTCTGTGAATGTCATGTCCGTCCTGTTGGTGTGTCTAATTAGCTAGAATAAATTCATTCTCATGCAAATACTTAATAATAATGATGTGAGTAACTTCAGCACTCGGGAATTCGATCCGAGGGGGTGTGCTAGGCGAAAAGAAAACATTAAGTTCTCGCCCGTGTAAATCTACTTATATGTCATTTTCTCATTGCCACAACTATTTACCCACCCAAATTGAGTGTCCTTAGCTGTACTTTGTCTAAAATTCCAATCAATCCCTTGTGACACATCAGTGATTGACACCTTTAACTGTATTTTACAGCACAGCACGTATGTTCCAGGAACGAAATACGTCTGTTAATCTTACTAATTTCACCCCTGTCGAATCGAAGTACGCCAGTCCTATGTGATAAAAATCGAGTCACGCTAAGGCAGTGCTTTCGCAAAGTCTTCTCCTAATCAGTAGCAGGGATTCCAAGTTCACTTAAGGTGGTTCTACTGCAGTTTTCCAAGAAAATTCTCCCCTTTTCCAGGAAATTATTTTTCAATAAATCAGGACCCAGGGGAGTTCTCCATTCGGTTTAAAATGTTCCCATCTAACACCAACCTTCGGATTCAGGACCAAGTGTGACATTTGATTGTAATTTCATGCTTCATCCAACTAACCACGATAAAAGTGACATAATACCCTTAGCTAACTTGATCATCAAACAGACATCATAACCCACATTTTCATAGAAGACCCCCACACATCAACAAGTATCCAAAACGTCACCATAGGTTCTATTACGCCTAAGATAGCGCTCACACTTGAACTGTCGTAAATTGTTAGGTCAAAGTGGGTGTTTAGATATTTTATCCACTCAGACCTCATCACTTAAAGTCTAGTGCGAGATTGTGGTCATGGTCAACTTAGGCTCCATACACCACTCAGAATTATTCCACCAATATCCATTCTAACAGCATTATACGCCACCTACAGCCCCTCAACACTCTTCCTATCTTCCAATGACATCCCAGCCCCAGCTCCTTTATTATGTCACTTACTGAATATTTTCCACAGATAAATCTAGCTGCCCTCCTTTGCAACCTTGCATTTGATGTACAAAAAATGTGGACTGGTCAAAGTGGGTGTTTAGATATTTTATCCACTCAGGCCTCATCACCTAAAGTCTAGTGCCAGATTGTGGTCTTGGTCAACTTAGGCCCCATACACGATTCAGAATTATTCCACCAATATCCATTCTAACAGCATTATACGCCACCTACAGCCCCTGACACTCTTCCTATCTTCCAATGACATCCAACCCCAGCTTCCTTTATTATGTCACTTACTGAATATTTTCCACAGATAATATAGCTGCCATCTTTTGTACAAAAAATGTGGACTCCATACTACACCACACAAGCAGTGGTCTGACTGTGGATTTGTACCCAAGTCCTTCGCTTCTCTGATACAACCCCCTCATCACCCTCTCTGTTAAATGATTTTTATCCCGAAGTGCATGTAATGAAAAACGTGAGGAACATGCAAGCTCACAAGTTGTTCTGTCATAGTACTTGGGGCTTTCAGATTTAATTATGAATTAACACTTATAAATAAAAAGTTCGGTCAGCCGTGCGGTCGCCAATCTGCTGATCTTTACTAGTTAGATAAATTAGAATTGTAGTCAGAGAACAAGTAAGAAAGTACTGAGAAATACACCGTACTTCAGTTTTCACATTAACTCACATTTATTCCTCCGAAACTACAAATATCTAAGCCAGCCAGCAGATACTTAAAAAACTAAAACTTCTTCTCCAAAGAATGCAGGTTCGAGGATAATCAAGGATTGTAACATTCAATACAAGCCCGTAATTAATTATTACACAATCGACGTGACCCAAATCAATAGCAGTTCCACATACACAGTTTATGGGAAACCAGTTCATTCAAAATAACCTTCATAGTCCACAAAATACCTCCAGAATGTCACACAATGTCTTACAACTCTGAGCCTCGGTTAAGCGACACACACACACACATGCTCCCGGCCGCGGCATATAAGCTCTCGCTGACCGTAGCTTACTCTAACGTCGCCAATACAAGACTGTTTCAAAGCGCGCTAAGTAATCGCTCAACACCAAAGACATTACATTTACTTCTCAGATCACAATTTAAACTAAAATTATATCCGTAATTTCAACGGTTATGTTACACTCCCTAACTAACAACCTTGTGATAATTGATCTGGTTTCAGATAAAATTGATCAATTATCAAAAAAAAAACTGTTATGTCACACTCCCCCGGTTGGAATGTGGCGAAAGTTGGCATTGAAAAGGTACAAACTTTCGTCATTACAGACCACTTCTGTTAACATTTACATAGAAACATGGGGTACATACCAATACATATTGTCAAACCTAACGCTAAGTCTGCGTGGCTGCTTGCTTACACTTACAATAACAGAAGCAAACACATATTCAGTTCAACAAACATACAAGAAAAATATTACACACCAGACATATCAGGAACAGTAAACATAAGAAAAGAAAAAAAAAACCCACAGAACACAAAATAGAAAAAGGACATGAATTAATATTCAATAGCAAGTTGACAGCTTGCTGTCAGAAACATTGCTTTCAATGTAAACACCAGCTACACACAGGTCAATGACCTGTACACTTTTCTGCTCTAAGCAGCACATCACCCGCGTCACTTCACTCACTTTACCACACTTCTTCGTGCTACTACATTACTGCTCGCGTCTTCGAAGGTAAAGGGAAAATAGGGTTTATAGTGGTACAGAGATTTTCTCTCAGAAAAAGGATTGATAATTGAAAAAAAAACATAAGAAATAAAATATGAAAATATCAGGACAGGATTACTTGTTTTCTTAGTCTGGTCACAATCGGGTAAATTGATACTTGTCCGACCACCTTCCTCCGTCTTCCACCTTATAGACTTCTGTCAATTTTATTTTCTTTATTTATTTTCCACCGTATAGATTTTCTGTCGACTTTAATTTCTTCATCTACAAATTGAAAAGGTTTTGTCTACCAGTTACTTCTTCATATCTTCCGCCATCAAAATGACTGATTCAGCTAAATTATTACTTCCGAGTGAGTGACCTAACTCGCTCGCTTGTTTTTCCCGCGCTCGCCAGTGTTGCGGCGGTCAAAACTTTTTTGGCACAGGTTCCAACAGTGCTTCGGTATATGCTAGTACGCGCCGACTGTCGGTCACTGCTCCCGCTCCAGTCACTATTGTCATAGCCGTATGGCTGTCGTACTGTTTTGATTCTATCCAATTTTACTTCTCCCGTATTTACAGATAAAAATCCCTCCACTTCAATCTTTATAACCTCATTCTCCCGTAATCTTGACTTCTCCTCTGTAAGAGCAATCATAAAAAAATTCCTCCGCTACTTCAAAAAATCTCTCTTTTATATCGTCTTCCACAAATTTCTCCTGACGCCCTTGAACGTCTGTTTCCGCAGCCATAATACTCTTACAATTTACTTCAACTTCATTCTTTAGAACATTACCTAATATAGTGTCAAAAATAAAAACTTCTTCCTGAATTTTCTTCTTCCTTAATCCTCCGCTTCCGTTCTGTGAAATTTCGTCCGCATTTGGCCTCTTAACCGGTTCTGCCCCTGATGAGGCCGCGACAGTGGCAGAAATTAGTTTAAACAATTTTCACCACTCGCAGCTACTGTGGCTACCCTCTGTTCTCTGTTATGAGGTTGGTTGTCATGGTACCGTTGGTGTTGATTATTAGTTTCTGTCTCTACCGCTTGGTTATTCGGCTCAAAATTGTTTCTCTGCCTAGCCCCGTGTTGGTATGTATTTACCGGTTGTTGTCGGTTGTTCCTTCCTTCTTCTCTCCAGTAACCGCCTCCCCGTGTACGCCTATCCTGAAAGTGTCTATAACCATTCTGAAACTTCGACTTGTCTCTCCTCATCCTCTCCTCCTGGACATCCAACCTTCCCAACATGTCTATGGCATCCTTAATTGAACATATTTTATGGCTGGTGAGAATAAATTGCGTTTGTTCGGGTAGGCGAGCCGCAATAATTTTAACATATTCTTCCTCACTGTGGTTGATCTAGGTACCTACAAGATGAGTAACACCTCATAAAAAAATTAGTTTGTGTCTCTTTATTCGGATCGTAATGCTCGCCCAACATTAATTCGGATTTCAGCAATCTGTCTTTCTGCCGACCAGTATAGGTTTAAAAAATCTGTTTTAAACTGAGCAAACGTTTCAAAACGGTCTTCGAATTGATCAGCCCAAAGACGAGGTTCTCCTCTCAAATGTTTAATTACCATTCTAATTTTATTTTCTTCGCTAGCCATCAGGAAAGGTGCGAAATTTTCAAAATTTCTAATGAACTTTACAGGATGTATACAATTCTTTCCGGAAAATTCCTCCCAATCTATCTTCTCATCATTGACTTTAACTGGAAAAGCTGAAGTCTTTATAATTTCTTGGTACTTGACAAGCTCTTCCCTCACTACATTGGGGACTTGTTTTACTAGTTCTTGTTTCACCACTAGAGGGGTATGGAGTTTCGCCTTCTCAACATTTTCATAAACCTTTTCCACGTCCGCTGCCAGCCCTTTGACCTCACCCTTCAGTTCGCATAGCTCCGTTGTACATTACCCTGAAATGTTTGCATCTGATCTTCAAGGCACCCTACGCGGTGGCTCTGACTGTCGCTTTTTTCCATTAACTGTAAATATTGCGCCTGTAAGGCACCGGTATCCTGGCGCAAACCACTCGTTTCCTGCTCAACCTGTTGTTTTAACTCGGAAACTTGAGAGGACAACTCCTCGTCCGACCAATACACCTAACACTATACTCTTCGAGTTTTCTCTCTAACTCCGCAATGTGCAATTTCTGCTCCTTGACTAAGCTATCGTGACGAACTTCTGCGTCCCTTTCCATTACTTCCAGTCTACCATTAAAGGTTTCAAATTTGGAATCAAGTTTCGAATCAAAATTCTCGTTTAGAGTTCCAAATTCGGAACGAAGTTTATCATTAGAGTCCTTAAGGGTTTCAAATTTGACATCAAATTTATTATTTAGAGTTTCTGCAAACCTAGCCAGCATTTCAGCCATTTCAGACAAATTTGACTCCGTCTCTTCCCCCATTTCAGTAAGTTTATATTACAAATCCCACGGGAAAATCCAATTATGATAATAACTCAGTTGCTTTACTTCCCCCCTTTCAATTCACAGCAAACAAAACCAATACAACGCTGCTATTCATGAAACTCAGTCCACATATCAAAATTAAATGCATGCAAACTGAAACCAACTACTTGTGCTGCGTCAACATGCGGTAAGTGTCACCAGAATGACAAAGGAATGGGCAAAAAGGAGAGAAAAACTCAACTCGGTTTTCCTTCCTATGTGCGACTCGAAATTATAGGAAAAAATATTAAAGGAACGGAACAGATAGGAAAAGACGCTTCGCAGCAGCTCGCTAGCAACAACACGCGCACTTAGCTTTGGTGTCTTCAGTCAGGTCTGCTCGGCTCAGCTCGGCTGGTCGCAGGTTGGCTCGAATCAGCTGCTCCGGCTCCGCTCCCTTCAGCTGCTCTCGGCTCCGCTCGTGTCGGCTGCTCCGGCTCGGCTCCCTTCGGCTGCTCTCGGCTCCGCTCGGAAATGCTCGTCGAGTTCATGCGCCACCTTCACTGGTCTCAGAGTAGATTATCTTCGCTCGCCGTCTTTGACTCACTGCCTCGTGTCGTCGTAGTGTTATATCTTCCACTTTGGCTATTGTCGTCTTCGCGCCTAATTGTCACTTTATTCTCACTTCGCCGTAATTTATCCTTTGTCCTCTTTATCCTCGTGTGTATGCTCTGGAATTGAAGGTTAATTTCTCCTCCAGATGCCTATTTAACCACACGTCCTGTCACTGAGGCGCCATGCAAGCTCACAAGTGTTCTTGTCGTAGTACTTGGGCTTTCAGATTTAATTATGAATTAACACTTATAAATAAAAAGTTCGGTCAGCCGTGCGGTCGCCAATCTGCTGATCTTTACTAGTTAGATAAATTAGAATTGTAGTCAGAGAAAACAAGTAAGAAAGTACTGAGAAATACACCGTACTTCAGTTTTCACATTAACTCACATTTATTCCTCCGAAACTACAAATATCTAAGCCAGCCAGCAGATACTTAAAAACTAAACTTCTTCTCCAAAGAATGCAGGTTCGAGGATAATCAAGGATTGTAACATTCAATACAAGCCCCGTAATTAATTATTACACAATCGACGTGACCCAAATCAATAGCAGTTCCACATACACAGTTTATGGGAAACCAGTTCATTCAAAATAACCTTCATAGTCCACAAAATACCTCCAGAATGTCCACACAATGTCTTACAACTCTGAGCCTCGGTTAAGCGACACACAACACACATGCTCCCGGCCGCGGCATATAAGCTCTCGCTGACCGTAGCTTACTCTAACGTCGCCAATACAAGACTGTTTCAAAGCGCGCTAAGTAATCGCTCAACACCAAAGACATTACATTTACTTCTCAGATCACAATTTAAACTAAAATTATATCCGTAATTTCAACGGTTATGTTACAAACACAATTCGTATGTCAACACAAACGGCAGTAAACTGTAAAGAGCACAATGAAATGGGAGACTGCCTAAGCCCTGAATCAATGGTTAGAAGCACACGTTGATAGTGAGCATAATTCTAGACTCAAATCCACAGAGGGATGACACACGCACATTTCCATGCCTACAGCGAGGTCGACAGAAAAACCAGCACCAAGATAGAACTCCCACAGAGGAAGAAGACACACACATACACACACACACGCGCACGCACACACTTGTACATGCATACAGCGAGGTCAATAGAACTAACAGCAAGCATCATGAAAACGATGAAGTGGGGCAGAATTGTCGTTACCACTGATTATCTGGACAGAACTATCGTTACAAAAATCATCAGACAGACGAGTTAAAGTCAGGTACCGCCATACTTATGCTTACATCCACAAAGACAGACGCAGATACACATGTCCAAGTCTACAGAGAGTTCAGTATAGCTACCGGCAACAATCATGGAAACGAAAAAGTGGTTTAGTACTCTCTTGCCTTGCTGAAAAACAGAAGTCTCCTTACATGTCATCAGCCTGGCGAAATACAAGGTGTGCAAAAGATAGCATGTTTTCACCATAAATCTAAGTGTTTATACCATAAATAGTGTTCATCACGCCCCAGTTGATTACATTTACCATCAACATGTCTCTCCACACCGCAACCCTTCCTACCATTCAGTAAAAAGTGACCCCAGTACCATGAGTTGCAATAGACACTTGACTATCAGACAGATATCATAACCCGCATATTCAAACTAGGTCTCAGCCACAAATCTATACATCTCCATGCACAAGCACAAACAAACATAAGTGGAGGGACAGCAAAATCATACACCCAGATAGACGTTTTATAGAAGGTATCACAATATTTACGCATACAGACACAGAGAGAGACGCACAAACACTCACATTTCCATGCCTTCAGCGAGCTAGACACAACAACCAGCCCAATCATGGCGACGCAAAAGTGGGGTAGAACCCCCATGGCTCATAACTGACCAAAAAATCATCAGTAACATATGTTCCAGGCATCATACTCTTCACATCAACATCATCTCATTTATTTCGCACTACAGACCTCACTACCATCCAGTATCATGTGTGCTAGGTACAAAACTGTTCACATCAGCCCCAACACGTCTATCCCACACCTAAGCTTTTTCTGCCATTCAGTAACATGTGACCCCAGTACCATGAGTTGCAATAGACACTTGACTATCAGACAGATATCATAACCCGCATATTCAAACTAGGTCTCACCCACAAATCCATATGTCACCTCACACAAGCATAAGTGGAGGGACAGCAAAATCATACACCCAGACAAACGAGTTAAAGGAAGGTATCACCCCCATTTACGCAAACATACACAGAGAAAGACACATACACACATACATTTCCATACCTACAGCGATCTCGACTCAACAACTAGCCCAATCATGGCAACGCAAAAGTGGAACAGAACACCCATGACTGGCCAAAAATCATAGAAAGACACACATACACACACACTCATATGTCAATGAATTCACATAGTTCCATTCATCACCACACATAACTGGAGGAAAGAGACTGAACATGCTAGATCCAAACTGAAGAGTTACAGGATGTGTGAAGTTTGAAATCACAGCCACATCTCTCCCACACCGCAACCCTTTCTGTCATTTAGTAACATGTGACCCAGGTACCATGAGTTACAATAGGCACTTGTCTATCAGACAGATATCATAACCACCATATTCATACTAGGTCTCACCCACAAACCCATACGTCTCCACACAAGCACAAACATATGGGAAGAACAGCAATTCATACGTCCAGATAAATGAGTTTAAGGAAGGTATCACCATGCTTACGCACACAGACACAGAGAAAGACGCACACACACATATATCCATGCCTACAGCGAGCTCAACACAACAACCAGCCCCATCATGGTAAAGAAAAAGTGGGACAGAACCCCCATGGCTCAAGACTGACAAAAAAAATCATCATTAACATGTGTTCCAAGTAACAAACTCCTCACATCAAAATCATAGCATTTAACTCACACTACAGACCTCTCTGCCATTCAGTATCGTTGGTAATATGTACATGATCAGCACCACCTCTATCCCACGCCACAAGCCTTTTCTGCTGTTCAGTAATATTTGTCCGACGTACAACGAGTATCAGTAGGCACATGGTCATCAGACAAATATCATAACTCCCATACTCATACTAGGTCTCACACACTAACATAACTGACCAAAAAACCATCAGACAGACGTTAGAGTGTGTGCAATGGATGACATGTTTTTGCCATACACCTCAGTACTTATCACATTATCAATTAATTACATCAACACATAGGTAGCCAGTCATTGTGAAATCTCAAAGTCGAGTACAATCCTATCGGGATAGACACACAACCACATAGAAAGACACACACTCACATGTCCATGCATACACACAGTTACCATACATCACCACACACATACACGTAACTGGAGGAAAAGGACTGAACACCCTAGGTCGAGACTGAATAGTTACAGGATGTGCGAAATATTTCATTTCTTTGCCACAAACCTCGGTGCTCATCATACCCAAATGATTACATCTACATAGGTGGCCACTGATGGAAACATCTCAAGTAGACTCCTACCACCATAATTTCACACATAACCACACAGGAACAAGTACACACACATATGTCCATGCATATACCACAATTTCATAAGTTACCACATACATACAAGTAACTGCAGGAAAGGGACCCGACACACGACGTCCACACTAAGGTGTTACATGATAGGCAGATGAAAGCATGTCTTTACAATACATCTCAGTGCTCACCACACATACTTGATTTTTAATGTGCCATCAGTATAGCTGGTGGCTGGAACTAAGCTCTTGGCAATGTTTTGGCCAAAGGTCATTTGTTAATAGCAGCTCATCAAAGACAAATTTTGTGTGAACCTGCCCGGGCGGGCGCGGCGGGAGGTGGCCACCCTTCCTCACAGCGGACGCGTACATCATGTAGGTCGGGTTACCGGTAATAGGTCCCGGTCGGGAAACTCCGGTCTTCAGTCCGGTCCTAAAAATGCGGTTACCGGTAATAGGTCCCGGTCGGGAAACTCCGGTCTTCAGTCCGGTCCTAAAAATGCGGTTACCGGTAATAGGTCCGGGTCGGGAAACTCCGGTAAACCAACGCGGTCCGCGCTTTTAGACCGGCGAATTGCGGTATTTCGGTCCGCAGTGGGGAAGGGTGGCCACCTCCCGCCGCGCCCGCCCGGGCAGGTTCACACAAAATTTGTCTTTGATGAGCTGCTATTAACAAATGACCTTTGGCCAAAACATTGCCAAGAGCTTAGTTCCAGCCACCAGCTATACTGATGGCACATTAAAAATCAAGTATGTGTGGTGAGCACTGAGATGTATTGTAAAGACATGCTTTCATCTGCCTATCATGTAACACCTTAGTGTGGACGTCGTGTGTCGGGTCCCTTTCCTGCAGTTACTTGTATGTATGTGGTAACTTATGAAATTGTGGTATATGCATGGACATATGTGTGTGTACTTGTTCCTGTGTGGTTATGTGTGAAATTATGGTGGTAGGAGTCTACTTGAGATGTTTCCATCAGTGGCCACCTATGTAGATGTAATCATTTGGGTATGATGAGCACCGAGGTTTGTGGCAAAGAAATGAAATATTTCGCACATCCTGTAACTATTCAGTCTCGACCTAGGGTGTTCAGTCCTTTTCCTCCAGTTACGTGTATGTGTGTGGTGATGTATGGTAACTGTGTGTATGCATGGACATGTGAGTGTGTGTCTTTCTATGTGGTTGTGTGTCTATCCCGATAGGATTGTACTCGACTTTGAGATTTCACAATGACTGGCTACCTATGTGTTGATGTAATTAATTGATAATGTGATAAGTACTGAGGTGTATGGCAAAAACATGTCATCCATTGCACACACTCTAACGTCTGTCTGATGGTTTTTTGGTCAGTTATGTTAGTGTGTGAGACCTAGTATGAGTATGGGAGTTATGATATTTGTCTGATGACCATGTGCCTACTGATACTCGTTGTACGTCGGACAAATATTACTGAACAGCAGAAAAGGCTTGTGGCGTGGGATAGAGGTGGTGCTGATCATGTACATATTACCAACGATACTGAATGGCAGAGAGGTCTGTAGTGTGAGTTAAATGCTATGATTTTGATGTGAGGAGTTTGTTACTTGGAACACATGTTAATGATGATTTTTTTTGTCAGTCTTGAGCCATGGGGGTTCTGTCCCACTTTTTCTTTACCATGATGGGGCTGGTTGTTGTGTTGAGCTCGCTGTAGGCATGGATATATGTGTGTGTGCGTCTTTCTCTGTGTCTGTGTGCGTAAGCATGGTGATACCTTCCTTAAACTCATTTATCTGGACGTATGAATTGCTGTTCTTCCCATATGTTTGTGCTTGTGTGGAGACGTATGGGTTTGTGGGTGAGACCTAGTATGAATATGGTGGTTATGATATCTGTCTGATAGACAAGTGCCTATTGTAACTCATGGTACCTGGGTCACATGTTACTAAATGACAGAAAGGGTTGCGGTGTGGGAGAGATGTGGCTGTGATTTCAAACTTCACACATCCTGTAACTCTTCAGTTTGGATCTAGCATGTTCAGTCTCTTTCCTCCAGTTATGTGTGGTGATGAATGGAACTATGTGAATTCATTGACATATGAGTGTGTGTGTATGTGTGTCTTTCTATGATTTTTGGCCAGTCATGGGTGTTCTGTTCCACTTTTGCGTTGCCATGATTGGGCTAGTTGTTGAGTCGAGATCGCTGTAGGTATGGAAATGTATGTGTGTATGTGTCTTTCTCTGTGTATGTTTGCGTAAATGGGGGTGATACCTTCCTTTAACTCGTTTGTCTGGGTGTATGATTTTGCTGTCCCTCCACTTATGCTTGTGTGAGGTGACATATGGATTTGTGGGTGAGACCTAGTTTGAATATGCGGGTTATGATATCTGTCTGATAGTCAAGTGTCTATTGCAACTCATGGTACTGGGGTCACATGTTACTGAATGGCAGAAAAAGCTTAGGTGTGGGATAGACGTGTTGGGGCTGATGTGAACAGTTTTGTACCTAGCACACATGATACTGGATGGTAGTGAGGTCTGTAGTGCGAAATAAATGAGATGATGTTGATGTGAAGAGTATGATGCCTGGAACATATGTTACTGATGATTTTTTGGTCAGTTATGAGCCATGGGGGTTCTACCCCACTTTTGCGTCGCCATGATTGGGCTGGTTGTTGTGTCTAGCTCGCTGAAGGCATGGAAATGTGAGTGTTTGTGCGTCTCTCTCTGTGTCTGTATGCGTAAATATTGTGATACCTTCTATAAAAACGTCTGTCTGGGTGTATGATTTTGCTGTCCCTCCACTTATGTTTGTTTGTGCTTGTGCATGGAGATGTATAGATTTGTGGCTGAGACCTAGTTTGAATATGCGGGTTATGATATCTGTCTGATAGTCAAGTGTCTATTGCAACTCATGGTACTGGGGTCACTTTTTACTGAATGGTAGAAAGGGTTGCGGTGTGGGAGAGACATGTTGATGGTAAATGTAATCAACTGGGGCGTGATGAACACTATTTATGGTATAAACACTTAGATTTATGGTGAAAACATGCCATCTTTTGCACACCTTGTATTTCGCCAGGCTGATGACATGTAAGGAGACTTCTGTTTTTCAGCCAGGCAAGAGAGTACTAAACCACTTTTTCGTTTCCATGATTGTTGCCGGTAGCTATACTGAACTCTCTGTAGACTTGGACATGTGTATCTGCGTCTGTCTTTGTGGATGTAAGCATAAGTATGGCGGTACCTGACTTTAACTCGTCTGTCTGATGATTTTTGTAACGATAGTTCTGTCCAGATAATCAGTGGTAACGACAATTCTGCCCCACTTCATCGTTTTCATGATGCTTGCTGTTAGTTCTATTGACCTCGCTGTATGCATGTACAAGTGTGTGCGTGCGCGTGTGTGTGTGTATGTGTGTGTCTTCTTCCTCTGTGGGAGTTCTATCTTGGTGCTGGTTTTTCTGTCGACCTCGCTGTAGGCATGGAAATGTGCGTGTGTCATCCCTCTGTGGATTTGAGTCTAGAATTATGCTCACTATCAACGTGTGCTTCTAACCATTGATTCAGGGCTTAGGCAGTCTCCCATTTCATTGTGCTCTTTACAGTTTACTGCCGTTTGTGTTGACATACGAATTGTGTTCCTCACGTTTTTCATTACATGCACTTCGGGATAAAAATCATTTAACAGAGAGGGTGATGAGGGGGTGTATCAGAGAAGCGAAGGACTTGGGTACAAATCCACAGTCAGACCACTGCTTGTGTGGTGTAGTATGGAGTCCACATTTTTTGTACAAAAGATGGCAGCTATATTTATCTGTGGAAAATATTCAGTAAGTGACATAATAAAGGAGCTGGGGTTGGGATGTCATTGGAAGATAGGAAGAGTGTCAGGGGCTGTAGGTGGCGTATAATGCTGTTAGAATGGATATTGGTGGAATAATTCTGAATCGTGTATGGGGCCTAAGTTGACCAAGACCACAATCTGGCACTAGACTTTAGGTGATGAGGCCTGAGTGGATAAAATATCTAAACACCCACTTTGACCAGTCCACATTTTTTGTACATCAAATGCAAGGTGCAAAGGAGGGCAGCTAGATTTATCTGTGGAAAATATTCAGTAAGTGACATAATAAAGGAGCTGGGGCTGGGATGTCATTGGAAGATAGGAAGAGTGTTGAGGGGCTGTAGGTGGCGTATAATGCTGTTAGAATGGATATTGGTGGAATAATTCTGAGTGGTGTATGGAGCCTAAGTTGACCATGACCACAATCTCGCACTAGACTTTAAGTGATGAGGTCTGAGTGGATAAAATATCTAACACCCACTTTGACCTAACAATTTACGACAGTTCAAGTGTGAGCGCTATCTTAGGCGTAATAGAACCTATGGTGACGTTTTGGATACTTGTTGATGTGTGGGGGTCTTCTATGAAAATGTGGGTTATGATGTCTGTTTGATGATCAAGTTAGCTAAGGGTATTATGTCACTTTTATCGTGGTTAGTTGGATGAAGCATGAAATTACAATCAAATGTCACACTTGGTCCTGAATGGGAACATTTAAACCGAATGGAGAACTCCCCTGGGTCCTGATTTATTGAAAAATAATTTCCTGGAAAAGGGGAGAATTTTCTTGGAAAACTGCAGTAGAACCACCTTAAGTGAACTTGGAATCCCTGCTACTGATTAGGAGAAGACTTTGCGAAAGCACTGCCTTAGCGTGACTCGATTTTTATCACATAGGACTGGCGTACTTCGATTCGACAGGGGTGAAATTAGTAAGATTAACAGACGTATTTCGTTCCTGGAACATACGTGCTGTGCTGTAAAATACAGTTAAAGGTGTCAATCACTGATGTGTCACAAGGGATTGATTGGAATTTTAGACAAAGTACAGCTAAGGACACTCAATTTGGGTGGGTAAATAGTTGTGGCAATGAGAAAATGACATATAAGTAGATTTACACGGGCGAGAACTTAATGTTTTCTTTTCGCCTAGCACACCCCCTCGGATCGAATTCCCGAGTGCTGAAGTTACTCACATCATTATTATTAAGTATTTGCATGAGAATGAATTTATTCTAGCTAATTAGACACACCAACAGGACGGACATGACATTCACAGACACACAATTTCATTACCCCTAATTTTGAAATTTGTCCTGGTGGAGGAACATCAAAGAGGCACCGGCTGCGGGATGTAATCAGCCATATGCTATATGGAAGGCTCTAAACAGACTAAGAACTGAAGTGTCCCGATGTAAATATAATATTAAAAAATGGGGGTACACTAATGACAACGATCTATGTGAATGTGGCGAGCTTCAGAACCCACAACATCTTCTGATATGCAGGAATCTCCCTGAAACCTGCAATATCGACGACCTTTACAGGGCAAACGAGAAGGCCATCAAGATTGCGGAATTCTGGTCACATTCTATATAATTGTGTTTATAGTTAATATTAATTAATTAATGTTATTTGTTTATTCAACTTGTTATGTCCTGGACACGAGAAATATAAATAAAAATATAAATACCCCTAATTTAATACATCCTTTAAAATACACGGACTGTAGGTGACACTCGTGAGTTATATTATATTGTTCATAATGAAAAAGTGAGTTTGTTTCCCGTCTCTTCGTCGGTGAATTAATTTTTAATGTCTGCCTGCTTCGATGAACGGAATTTATGTTAACAGCGAGGTCTTTAGAGACGGGAAAGGATGGGAAGGAATTCGGCCATGGTCTTTTAAAGGAAGCATCCCCGGCATTCACTTGGAGTGAAACCATGGATGCCTGGAACCTCCGTCCTCCCGAATGCGAGGCAAGAACGCTAAATAATTTCATGAAAACAGGTACACATAGAATTTATATCTGGAGTTTATGACGCTTTTTTTCCCGTTAAAAGGAAACATTTATGCTTTTCGAGGCGTGGAAATTACGTAACTTTGCGGCTTTTCCACAAAACACTTAAACACCGCGGCCGGACTCGAACCGGCGACCTAGCCCCAACACTGCCGAGGTCGTTTTAATGTGGACTTTTTTTGTTTTTAGTAAAATTGCAATGATTTACGCTTAAGTACCGAAGAAAATATTTTACTGTGTGTCGATAGTAGCCAAGATGTTCAGTGCTTGCTTAACAGGACGCTAGGAATACATATTTCGTCACGCTTAGTAAACAGAGATAACAGTCGTTGAAACAGTGTACACATTTCGCAAAGCGCGCCGGAAATACGCCACCGAACGCCATCTAGCCGCCACAAATGAACTAACGGCAAAGAAATTAAGCCCTGGGAGATGCTGCTCCCTAGCGGCCGGTTGAGGAACTAACGTGTGACGTCATACGACCTTGGCCGCCATTGGTCCATTAGAATTTCCCGCCATCCAACTGTGACGTCACGCGGACGAGTGGAGTCTCTTCCGGGGCCGGCTTAAGATCTTTTGTCCCAGGAAAGACAGTCTCCTCCTACTAAAACTCGCGTAACCTCGTTCACTTCAGTCTCGGAAACGGTACAGAAAGCACGTTTCGAACTTTCGATTTTCAGTAAGTTATCTTGGTATATTTTAATGTGATTACATTATCCAATACTTTGTATTAAAAGGTTTATTATTTAATAGCAAGTAATCATATCTTTATATATAAAGATGAAGGTATGTTTGTTTGTTTGTTGGTTTGTTTGGTGGTTTTGTTTGTTGGTTTGTTGTTGGTTTTTGTTTGTCTTCATACAATCCACAGTTTTCATCCGACCTCGATGAAACTTTGCACACTTATCCTTTTGAAACAAGGAGAAAAATTACTGTCACATTTGATTGAAAAATTATCTGTATAAATAACACATGTTTCTCAT